>VDFB02146337.1:0-22477 GCA_007258455.2 Sequoia sempervirens | reverse complement strand
CCTCCTATCCTTCCATGTGAATTATGTAATTCAAGTATTTCTCCATCAAATTTAGACTCAAATAAAAATAATCAATTGAAATAGAATCCATGGTTATAAAGTTAACTTTTTTCTTATATTCCCATTCCTTCTTTCTATGATATCAACATATGATTGATTTTTTTCCCAATTCTCATGTAATGAAAGACTTGATCGAACTATTTTTTAAAAAAATTAATTTTTTATTATAAGGACAAAATTCTACCCTAGAACAACTTAAAGAAACAAGTGATTTCAAAATACGTATCTCCTAGGGTATTCATAATAATATTTTTTGAAAAAACTACTTTCTATTACACATTCATGGGGATCTTGATACCCTATCCTAAAGCACTATTTGGCACAAGTTGATGGGATATTGAAAATTATTGTAAAATTTGGATTTACACCCATTCCTTGCACTTGCTCAAAATTTTAGAAATTTTTTTCAACAAACTTATCTTTTTCATATCCTATGAGCATTGAAATCTAAGAGCACATATATTTGAGGCATATTGTCAATCAATTCAATTTTCTTGTGTCTTCTTTGATATTTTGAACTCATGTCTAGGAAACATAGGAAAGAAACAAAATAAAATTATTTTTTCAATGTTCTTCTCATATCAACTAAATACTTAATGGAATGTTAAAACAAATGCAATGGATAAATTTAAAACATAACCTAACTGAACAATCTAATTTATCTCAATATAATATTGCATTTCAGATACACTATAAGAAAACAAGTTATAAAATTGAATAAGAAGATTTTTATGAACAAAGAAGTTACATAAAATCACATGATGTAGTGCTACACACTTATTGTTATGAAAAAATAATGCTTGATATTTTCAATTAATACACCTTTTTTAGTAACTTGATGGATTTTGATATCTTGTTCTAAAGATCCCATTTTGGTACAACCTCGAATGATGATGGGAAAGATTGTAGAGTTGGGCATTTTTGTTAAATCTATTTTGTGCATATCCTACAGTCATTCCAATCCATAAGACCTCATTTCTTTGAGATATTTTGTCAAACAATTCATGTTCTTTGTGTGTGCTTCCACATTTTTCCATACATGTCTACAAAGACACTTGTGATTTGATATGAGACAAAAATTGAACTTTCATTATGCTTTTTGGAACCTAGGGAAGGATGTTAGCAAAGGTTGTGGAATCAAAGCTTTATTCCTTATAATGACATTTTCTTAAAAAAATTCGAGACATTTTTGAAAAACCCACTTTTCTATATCTTGCAATTATTTTAGTTTATGAAATCATGGGTATTTTTCTAAATAGTTCACATGTTTTGTGTATGATTCCACATTTTTCATACACAATGCTCACTACTATGAGATGACACATTCATGATAGTTGTAGGCCTACAAAACAATATTGAGTCAAACTTAGGAGCTAATAACAAACTCCCCTCTTGAAAGGAGATTGAGTAATCTCCCCAAGGTCTAGGGGTCATAAGGACTTGATTTATTTGACATTTCAATGCTGAAATGTATAAAGTTTTAACAAGGAGCCGAGTGGGATTCAATAAATATAAGTTGCAAAGTGTTAAAATCAATTTAATAAATTTAAATTCTCAAAAAGTGAGAAGAAAAGTATTTACATATTTTAGTTTACATGTTATTTATTTAAAGAAACAAAAAGAGATTTTCCTCTTTCATAAATTTTTAAGCTTTTTTTTGTTAATTTTAAGGGGTAGAGTGTAATGGCATGTGTTATAAGAATTCATACATTTTTTAAAAATTTTGATAATAATTTACTTATCAAATTATTAATATTTAATAATATTATTAAATCACTCTTCTTCTTTTTTACATTTCTTTATTTTTAAACACATTTAATTTATTTATTTTAATTTTTAATATTTTGATCTATTAGAATAAAAGAAGATGATAAATAAATAAAATTAGTATTACTTGTTCATATTCATTTATAGAGTAAAATAAACTAGCTTTGTGTCATTTATTTAATTATATATTTATGTACTTAAATAATTTTATTTTTATTTTTTTTCTAATTTTTTTTATAATAAGATATAAAACTATTGAAATAATTTATTTTCAAAAAAAATTGAAAGTATTTAATATCATTAACTCAACAAAAAAAATTGAAAGTATTTAATATCATTAACTCAACAAAAACAGAAAGACTACATTAGCAAACTCATATCAAACATATACCAAGTTCAATAAATTGTATTTACATAGAACAATAGACAGCATACCAAGAAAAACAGACTCAGCCCAAAATACATATTGCATGTGCTGAAGAACAGATTTTTAGCTATTTCCAGAGACCACGATTCACCAGACTTCTCACTGAAGTTCTAAATTGTGAAGAAAGATTTACAGAGTTGTTCCAACCAAGACAATACCATAAAATATCTGTTCTGAGGAAAAGGCATCCATGTGCTATCTAGCTATGCATTTTCTAGTATCCCTTTTTCCTCCTCCATATACGCTACCTTATCTCATTATTTGTCTATTTATTTTTTTCATTATTTTAACTATGTATAAAGGTGTCGCTCTTTATTGAATAGAATTGCCTTGTTCTTATTTGTTAAACGGAGAGGCTTCTACAATGAAAGCATAAGATGCATGTATATTTTTTGAAGCTATGTTTATTTTGACGTTCTCTTGCCTGGCGACGGTTATATATATTATAAAAGAAATAAAAGCAATAAAAGAAATGTAACCGACATGCAAATTCATTTTCTATATATATTATAAAAGAAATGTAACGAACAAGCTTTGATGTGACAAATTGATTAAAAAATAGGCACCTCAAGAAGGATATCTCTCAACTTTTTTATAAATATTATTAATAAATAATATATATATACTAGTCTATACTCTGGTCATGTCTACATTAATAGCATTGTCCCCTCTTTTATATGTACACTTCCTCTCCTTAAGAGCCAGTCAATATGAATGACCACAAACAGATTTGCTTTCTTAAACCTTTGGAAATTGAGTATGTATGACCATATCTGATTTTTAGTACAACATACATGCTTCATTAATTCCTTATCTAATTAGGGTAGAGGGGTCAAAAGTAGGGCACCCTCTGGGTCTTTGAAATTCATAGCATATGATTTCAAAAAAGTCCTATTTTTGTACAGCAGTTTATTTGTCAATCCATCTATATAAAAAAATTATTTTTAGGTTCACATGATCAAATATGATGCCACATCAGCATGCTTTTTGTTAAACCACATACAATCCAATAGTAAGGCACTAAGTCATGTGAACATGAAACGTTGATGTGGCATCACATGATTTGTTAGATTATGTACTTTATGGAAAAAAGTTTTTTACGATTGAATAATAGGTGCTCCATGTGGGGCCCACTAAGGACTACTTCTATCCCTACTTTTTTTCATCACCCTACTATGGGCCCCTCTCCCCTAGCAATCCACAAAAAATCAATGCATATTTTTATTAGATCATCCTGACCTACTTGCACATGGTATGTTTATTGTTTGGCAGGTGTCATGGACAATTCCTTGTCTATCTAACTAGCGAACCACAAAAAAATCAATGAATATCTTTTTTAAATTATCCAACCCACTTGCACATGGTATGTTTATTGTTGGTAGGTGTCGTGGGACAATTATTTAAAATCAAGTTTGAAAAGAAATCTATTTATTATGGAGGAGAATGGTGTTAGTTTTGAAGAGAGTTACTTCTTATAAGACTGACAATAGTCCAAAGATTATGTGATCTATAAACCTGTCTCTACGATTATATGGTGGCTTCTTATCTAATCTAATGTAGAATTATTTTGTAGTGAAATGTGCAGGAAACAAAAGAATTAAAAGACTATAAGTTAGAGCAGATTTTTCACATACATTACAGAGGTTACCATCTCGTATAATCTAATCAAAGAGAACAAAATTGATTCAACATATATTTTATTGACAAAGGGGTCTCAATTTTATGTGCTAAAGTTTTGATGTATTAATTAATTGAAATTTAAAAAAAAAAAAATTGGTAACTCAATTTAGTGAGTTCATAATTCATAGCCCTCTTATCATAAATTGATGTTCTTGGATTTGTTGGAAAGTGCAGACCCCTGTATGAGTTGCGCACAATGAGTTAGCAATATTTAAATCAAACCCCAAAACTCTAATAAAAAATCACACTCAAGATAGAGCAAAATGATGGAAGATAAACAAAAATAAAAGCAAGCAATGAAGAAAAAGTGCATTTATACCTCCATTGTGATGTAGGGATGTGCTCCAACTGGATGAATATGGATGTTCTTTGCAATTTTCTACTCAAATGGACAACATAAGGGTACAAATAAATAATTTGGCTATGAAATTAGACATCATAAACTTAGCATGAAAGTGGATGATAAATGAAGGTGGCAAGCCTCTATTAAATAGATTTCTTCAGAGGGAAATGGAGGGCTAGGATGTAAGAAGGAATGGAAGGCTAAGATTGAAGTTGCACAAAGATGATTATTAGCTTTGTGGCAATTGTCATAAAAGGAAAGAAGATCCTTGATCAATGGAGGAGAATTCATCCACTTGTGAGATGCAAGGAGATGGAAGCAAGTGGAAGGTGAGGTGGAGGGTCAAATATGATCCCACATCTATAAGGAGAATGCTCACACATGTGAACAAGAAATGGATGTGAGTTGGATGAAGTGGAGGGAGAAGATCCCTTCAAGTTGGCATGCTCAAACATGTGTGAGAAAGGAGTGGCATAAGAAATTATGATTGCATATATGTTAGCATGGAGTCGCTAAGAAGCATGGAAGAAGGAGAATGATTGATATTTTGATCCCTGTTAATGGATTACGATTGAATTTAATTAGCTTAATCACCTAACTGATTATGAAATAATTAATTGATTAAGTTGGATAAATTTGAGAGGATTAATTAGCCTAAACCAACTAATTAAGTATTGTTAATTTTAATTGATCTAATTGGAAGAATTGGGAGCTAAGGTTAATTGAATTAATTGATTTAATTAAACCTTAGGGAATGGAGGAGAATTAGGAATAACTAAGTTTGTAGGGAATTAATTAAATAATGGTTTATTATATAAAATATGGAAATTTGGTATGGATAAATTAGAAGTGGATTTGGGGTGTCTACATTTTCCCCCTCTTTGATACAACTCCATGACTAAGAAAGTAATGTTGTGTCAAAAAGAATAAAAAAAGAGAGGAAGAGGATTCAATGGTATTTTTCCACAATCACTTAGAAGAAGGGTGGCGATCATGGAGTGGAGAGGTAATGACCATACTTTTCCTATGACAAAAAAAGAAAGCGCTCAAAGAGCCACATTTTAAGAAGTGATATGATGAATGTTACACAAATTTGCAACATCTTGAATATGATCTTAAGGAGAAACAAAGCCAACTCTTTAGAAGTGTGGTAACACTGTCAATACTATTTTAGGAATCTAACACTCAAGTAATGTTGCAACAAACCAATCAATTACCATGCTCAAATCATTAAATTCCTTGCCAAATATTTAGATGCAAATAGATATTATGAGCTATCATTATTTGTAAACGTCAAGATCTAGTCACCAATGGAGTCACCAAGTGGAAAATGTGTGCTTCTATGAGATGTCTTTTTGGGCTCTACAACAAAAAACCATAATTTATATAGATAATTGATGAAACAAGACATAGATTGAAGCCTCTAACTCAAGTCTCACCAAGAATGACAAAAAAATTTATGTTTAAAATTGCACCTGCATGTAAACCTACATCAACATAGAAATCTCACAAATATGGGATATGACTTATGAATATAACCTTTAGGATTTTAGAAGTTATATTTTCATAGGACATTCAATTAGTTCACTTTAAGCTTTGCATGGAAAGATCTAGAGAAAACTAAAAATAAAACCTAACTAAGATAAAATACCAAATTAAACTCTCTTATTTGTAAATGACTGATTTGTACATAATTTATTTAATCATGAAATAAAATGAACATAGGTGTAATAATGAAAGGTAAAATTTACACAGTCATTGATTTGCAAGAGGTTCAATAGTTTCAAATTATTAAATTGAGGCTACAAACACAAGATAAAAGATTGGAAATAAATACAAATATTTGAGAGGGAGAGAGTGTGAGAGAGGGGGTTGGAATGAGAGAGATTTTTCTAGGTAGGGTGGGAGGGAGTGAGACCTAAGAGAGAGAGACTACTACATCGGAGAAAGAGGGTTATCTAGTTAGGATGGGAGGAAGAGACCTGAGAGAGGGAGAGGGGGTGGGAGGTATATTTTGAGGGAGAGAAGTGAGAGAGAGGGAGTGTGAGAGAGGGGATTGGAGTAAGAGAGAGAGAGAGTAGTCTAGGTAGGCTAGGAGGGAGTGAGACCTGAGAAAGAGAGACTTGAGAGGGAGAGAGAGAGTTATCTAGTTAGGGTGGGGGGAAAGACCTATGAGAGGGACATTTTGAGGGAGAGGCCTGAGAGAGAGAGAGATGAGAGGGATAGAGAAAGATAAATACCTAAGAGAGGGAGTTGGAGTGAGAGAGAGAGAGAGAGAAAGACCTGAGAGGGAGAGAGAGAGAGGGAGTGACTGAGAGAGAGGGGGTTGGAGTGAGAGAGATTTGTCTAGGTAGGGTGGGAGGGAGTGAGACATAAGAGAGAGAGAGACTTCTACATCAAAGAAAGAGAGTTATGTAGTTAGGATGGGATGAAGACACCTGAGAGAGAGGAGTGGGAGGGATATTTTGAGGGAGAGACCTGAGAGAGAGGGAGTGTGAGAGAGGGAGTTGGAGTGAGAGAGAGAGAGAGAGAGTAGTCTAGCTAGTGTGGGAGGGAGTAAGACCTGAGAGAGAGACTTAAGAGGGAGAGAGAGAATTATCTAGTTAGCATGGGGGGAGAGACCTGAGAGAGGGAGAAGGGTTGGGAGGGATAGGCTTGAGGGAGAGACCCTAAGAGAGGGAGGGGAGACACCTAAGAGAGAGGCCGAGAGAGAGATACCTGAAAGAGATATGAGAGGGAGAGAGAAAGTTAAATACCTAAGAGAGGGAGTTGGAGGAGAGAGAGAAAGAGAGAGAGAGAGAGGTATTGTGAGAGAGTTGTCTAGGTAGGGTGGGAGGAGGATACTTTAGAGGGAGAGAGAGAGAGAGAGAGAGAGAGAGAGAGAGAGAGAGAGAGAGAGAGAGAGAGAGAGAGAGAGAGAGAGAGAGAGAGTTATCTAGTTAGGGTGGGGGGAGAGACTTGAGAGAGGGAGAGGGTTTGGGAGGGATATTTTGAGGGAGACACATGAGAGAGAGAAATTGGGAGACACCTGAGAGAGAGACCTGAGAGAGAGAGAGAGAGAGAGAGATGAGAGGGAGAGAGAAAGATAAAGAATTGAGAGAGGGAGTTGGAGTGAGAGAGAGAGAGACCTAAGAGGGATGGAGAGAGGGAGTGTGAGAGAGGGGGTTGGAGTGAGAGAGATTTCTCTAGGTAAGGTGGGAGGGAGTGAGACCTTTAAGAGAGAGGCTACTACATTAGAGAAATAGGGTTATCTAGTCAAAGTCTTCATGCATCATGTGTGTTTGGGAGCTAACATTTGTGATGTAGGTTCTTATGATTCAAGCAAGCATTCAAGTCAAGATCCATAATATACAATCAAGAGTCAAGATCCACATTCATGCTATCCATTACATACAAGATTTCAGCCTTTTGTTTAAGGGTTTGGTGAGTTGCAACATTGTATATTTGTTCATTCATCATTCCTTCATTCTATTTCATTTCATTTCAAGATTTTATTACCAAAACGGGGTTTGACCAGGGAAAACCCCTATCTACTAACAAAACAAAAATTTTCCCTCTCTTTGATGTGTGATTTTCAGATTTAGGTTGGAGATCCATTGAAGAGCAAGATTGAAGAAAAATTTTCAAGTTTTCAAAGTTGTCATCTGCATTGCAAGATCACATAAAGTCGCCTATAGGTTGCAATTCAGTGTTTCAGACTTAGATATTTGATAGGAGAGAAGTTATAAGAGAACATTAGAGGATATCATAGTTTTAGATCAACCCTAATACTAGGACTAAATCACCACTTGTGGCGTATGAGTCCCAATATACCTATTTTTAAACATTTTTTGTAGATCCTGGTTTAGCAATTCTAGATTCTAGTTTTGGCTTGAAACCCTAAACTGGGACTAAATCACCCCTATTGGCGTATGAGTCCCAGTGTTCATTAAAAATTAGTATTTCCATAATTTCATACCTCAATTCAAGCCTCTTCAGTTTCCAGGTGCTCCTCTATCCTTTCTCAGTTCATTCTTCTAATTTTCAGTTTCATATCCTAAGTTGCATAGTTAGGTTAACATATCATTGCATTTCATTCTTTCCAAGCCCTTGCTTGGTGGTGAACCCCCTTTTAGACTTTAATCACACCCTAGGAAACCTTATTGTAGGTCTCCTTCCTGCATTCCATCCCTAGATTGAGGTCTCTAATGTTTCTTTGAGTGAAACTTGAAGGAAATAGGTGGAAATATCATAAACCCTAGTTATATCTTCCAAAAAGATTAGAGCCCCCTATTTTCTAGGTTTCATTTTGGTGAAAATAGCCTTTAGAACACCTCCTTTTCTGATTTGTAGTGCATCATATTCCTAGATCTATCTTGCATTAACTTTGCATTAGTTAATTTGCATCTAGGGTTTCTTAATCTTACATCAGTGAAAGTGCATATAGGTTACATTTTTTCCTCTTGCATCATTGAAATTCACTTAAAATCTATAATTTCACTTATTCTATACATCATTCAAACTAGAAAACATAACATTCACTCAGAATTTGTTGAAATTCATGTTAAAACCCCGATCTAGGACTCATACGCCCCTCTAAATGATTTAGTCCCAATGCAGGTTGTTTTACCTAATTTTTGAGTATTCGGTGTCGACTATTTTGCAACATTTGAATCTCTTAAAAACCCTGACTGGGACTCTTACGCCCCTCTAAGTGATTTAGTCATGTTTTAGATCTTAAACCACATTTTACAATATTAAAAACTCTATTATTTGTTTCAGTTTGGAGAGTTTCTATTTCATTCATTTCATTGCATCTACCTTAATTGCATTTGACTCAAAGTATACCATTTATCTTGTGTTCATTATATCTTGCATTTCATTGATTGTCCCTTGCATGAGCTTCAATTGGTGTCCTATTGCTAAAACTATAGTGAGACGAAGTTCAAGACTCATGTCATCCCGTGATAGTACAATCATTGTGGATCTTGGATTATCTAGCTCTTTCACTACTATTGTTGACACTAGTTCATTGGGTATGGACCATACCCTTAACAACTCTTTGCCTTCAAGTAGTGTGACAAGCATTGAAACAATGGTTTCTAGTATTTCACAAGAAAACATAATCCAAATCCATCAAGACTTAGTAAACCTACAAAATCAACCGAGTACTAAAAACATTTCAACCACTACTATTCCTACCATAGATAACATACATCGCATGATTGAAAGTGAAGAAGGAGTTGAACTTGTGTGTAACCTAGCTTAGATTTTTGGAAAACATCATACCTCAACAACTAGTTGTGCTTTACCTTCAAACAATGTCCAAAGTCAAGGAGGAACCCAAATTCCTCCTACAACCATTGCCTCTATTCCTACCTATAACAACCCTCAAGTTACAACAACAATGCAACCTACTAGTAATGGCATTCCTACCTTGGGTATTTTTGCTAGCATTCCTAGTACCTTTGTGGCATCACACATCATATCCCCTCCCATTTCACCTCCAATAATCATTCCATTCACTTCCCCCTCAAACATATATACACCTCCACCAAATTCACCTCCATCTCAAAATACAACCAATGATGCCATCATAAATTAAATTTTGCAAAAAAATTCATCCCTTCAAAAGAAAATTTCCATCATAAACCAAAATCAAAATGGCCAACCCACATACTATGTCAAAAGTAATCCCATATCCTTGGAGATATCGAGAACACTGATACCACAAGGTCTAGAGATTCCTAGATTTGAGAAATATGGAGGGAAAGGAGACCCTTCTAACCATGTTTTTTCTTATATCGCCTTATGTAGTGATTTTTTCCTTGAGGACAAGCTCTTGGCTAAGCTTTTCCCTAGTTCCTTGAAAGATACCACTATAGAATGTTTTTCGTCTCCACCCAACAACTCAATTCATTCATTGAATGAAATTTTCAATGCCTTTATAAACCATTTCCAAGTGCACATGACTCCTAAGATGACATTAGCCGATTTGATGAGATGCAAGCAAAAAGATGATGAAAAAGTTTCTGACTTCATTTCACACTATCAATCGGTTTATTCCCAAATTGACGTAAATATTCTCGATCCTCACCTTTAATGGATGTTCATTGAGAAATTTCAAACTAAGAGACAAGATAAGTTTAGCATGATGAAGTTTCCTTCCTTTATACACTTGTGTACTACCCTTCGTGATTATCAAAACTTGCTTAGTAGTCGTGAAACAAAAACCCACTTCTAGTCAACATGAAAAGTCTAAATCCGTAAATGAAAACAATTATCAACTTTTTAGGAAATAGAATAAAGGATTTCTTCAACTTAATCCCCCTCAACTGACTCAACATGTTGATACCCAAGTGGCTGCTATAAAGAAGACAACTCCTTTCACATTTGGGGATCTGGATAGACAATTCACTCCCTTACCCAATACCCTCCATAGCACAATGACATAACTTATAAAATAGAAAATGATCACCTTATCCCCCATTAAAAATCTTGATCCTAATAATCCTTTACCTCTGAACTTTAGATCAAATTCCTATTGCAATTATCATCGACAAAATGGACACGACATAGAACATTGTAAGAGTCTTAAACATCTTGTGCAAGACCTTATTGATTCTGGTTGACTTCAAATTGGAGGTGTTAATGATCAAGGAAATAAGTCTGTTTCCCCTCCTAACCAAAATTTGCAAATCTTTACCAATCCTATGCCTAATCATGATATTTCATCTGTCAAAGCTAGTGAAACTAAGAGATTGATGTGATGAATGTTGACACAAATGATGACAACATGGATATTGATGAACAAAGTCCTATGGATAACATGGTAGGATGGATCGAAATTCTACCTCATAAGGGCCAAACTAAAAATCCTCTTGGCATTACTTTCTCATCTAAAGATATAATTAGAAATACACCGGATGGTCCTCTTCACATAGTCGGTTGAATCAATGAGAAGCCCATTAATGGGATATTAATTGATCCCGTATGTGGAGAGAATGTAATCACTAAGGAATTTTCACTTGTGCATGAACTCTATCAAGAAACATATGATAAACCAAAAGCATCATGGATAAAAACACATAAGGTTTTGCTTTCCCTACGATGGGATCGATCGCCCTTCCTTTAACAGTTGGACAAAAACAATTAGATGTCTCATTCTCCATCATCTCAATGTTGGATCAATTCTGCATGAAGATTGGTTATCCATGGCTATGCTACATAGAATTCGTCTTTTCGGTCGTGCATAAATGCTTAAATTTTTCCTTTGACAATGAAATTTTCACTGTGCGCCATAGTGGCTTTAATCCTCTATCTTCCCATGGGAATTTTCATTAGATTTATTTTGGCCCAAGCCTATGCAACCTATTAAACCTCGAGAGGACTTCTTTTTCAAATCCTATCAAAAGTTTAAGGCAAAATACATAGCAAAACTATCCCTTAGAAACATGCCACAACCTATGACTGAGCCTACCATCCTTGATGAAACTATGATTGAACCTAAAGACATTCCAAATAACCAAGAACAAACCATGACAAATACCTTGCCTATCTCCTACAAACAACCAAGAGACAACCAAAACAATCTTGTCACGCCTCCTAAGATTAAACAAGTTTACAAAGCTAAAGAGAAAGTGGTTGAATAGCCTCCTATGGTTCCTTTTGTTCCTCCCCTTAGGGAAGAAAAGAAACCTGTGGTTGATAAACCCGCTCCTACAAAAACACAACTTGAAAATCACACTAAAAGAAACATAAATGCCAGAGAGCATATGCATAAACATCGTGCTCTTGCTCGAAGGTTAAACAAAGAAAACAACAAAGAAAACCAATATCCAAATTTGATTGAAGCAACACACAATGAGTCTCCCTCTTTGCCACAACAAAAAGATCATTGTACCTTAACCACAACAAGAGCTAAACCCTTCCTTAGACATTATCATTTGACCTCTCATTGTGATTAACTTGGATGATGATGATGAGGTTGCTAAGATTGATGAACAAGTGCATAATGAATTGAATCCATTATTTTCCTCTTCTATGAGCTTAACTGACAATTCTCCTAAGAAGAGTATTGAACTTGGTGATGATCCTAGTTTGGCACTTGATGTTGTCCCTTTGGCTAGTTGTACACCTTTTGTATACAATGAACAAGATTGGGATGCGGATGACTTGCTATAGGTTGACTCACATGTGCCTTACTAGTCTTCTGCATTGTTTCTTTTTCATGTTATGTGTGTGATTGCATGTGTGTAATGTGATCCCCCATACTGTCTTGTTTGATGTATCTCTCTTTGTGACATTTCTCTATATGTGCCTAAATTCTTCTCTATGTAGTAAGAATTTTGTCTTTTTCACTTGTCTTGTGTTTTCCTTTTAGGGATGATGCAAGGCGTTGAGACATTTATGTCTCTTCCATGTTGAGACAAAACATTATCCTTTATCTTTTCTTTGTCTTGTGTTTTCCTTTTGGGTGTGATGCAAAACGTCAAGACATTTAGGTCTCTTCCATTTTGACCTGAAAGTTTTTCTTTGTTTTTTCTCTCTTTGTGTCATTATTCCTTGTTCCATGAGTATTTGGGGAATGATGGTAGTTCCTAGCTCTCTAAAAATATTGTAGAAAAGACATATTGACCCCGAATCTATGGATCCCATGTGATTTTGGGATTTCATTGTGGGGGAAACCCTTTTCATGAAGTAGCTTCATTTGGAAACATATGACTTGCATAGGGATTTCCAAATAAGCTCTCATGTCCTCTTTATTGTTTAGCATTTATCATTTTCTACTTTAAAGTAATTGCTCACAACATGGTGTTTAGCAATTTCTTTAATGTGGGGTCATACATTGGCATTATTCTTTCACATTTCAATTACAACTCATGTTTCATTGTGTAGTCTTTTTACTTCATGCGATGTATCTTTCTCTTTGTGGTGACATTGGGTGTGATGTCCCTCAAGAGCATGATCTCTCTTAGTATATTATATTCCTCTTAGTGGCTTTATGTGGCACACTACATCTCCTAAGTTGTGAATCTTCTATTCTTTGATTGGTCCTCTCTTGGAGACATTAGGCACAATTTTCCCTAAGTTAAGACCTTACAGGAATTAAGCAAAACTCCTTTGAATATACCTTACATTAAATTTTGCATTTTCAATATATATTATGTCACCACCTTGCATAACACACTTTGCTTTCCTGTGGTGCCATCTCATTCATTCATGGGTGTCAAGCATACAAAGCTTTGCTTGCCTCATGAATCATGTTGTTCACGTTGTTTGACACCTTATCAAAGATATCAGGAGGTATAGCTTTGGTGTGGTTGTACATATGGAAGTTGAACTTAGGTGTGACTTTCCCATAGCCACTTGCTTGTCTGTGTGAGTGCATATCGGTCACATGCATATGTGTCTCACTTGGAGCTCACCTAGTGGATACCCTAAGGTTTCACTAGCCCTTATGAGTGTGCATTTGGTCAAATCTTGATCCACCCCTTTTGTTTTTATTTTTGTTTTCTTTCTGTCTTTGGCGGTGCATGCTCGTGCCTTGTTGTTGCTCCTTACATTATTTAAACGTGTGTTATTTTGTGCCTATGTTGGTTTGCCTTAGTATCCTTCTTTTGGGGGCTTGCACAACCCTCTTGATCATTGTTGTCCTATCTTGCTAGCTTTGGTACATTTAAACCCCTCTTGATGCGATTTTGTCTACTTTAATGTGAGTTTGAAGCAAGTTTCTCCTCTCACTGAAGTGAGGGCTAAATGTAGTGTAGGAAAATGTATCCCTCTACATTTTCACACTTGTTTGGACCCTCTTGCTAAAATTGGGCTTCTTTATGCCTTATTTGGTCCTATTTTGCATCCTTAATCCTTAATTAATGCATCTTTCTGAGGATAATCCCGACACATATGCAATAACCAATCATAATTTGATGGTTTTGGTTTGTATGGCCTAGATTTAGTGATCTAGGACTCATACACCAGCTTGGGTGTATGGGTCCCACCTAATTTTTGGGGCCTAAACCTGAATTTAGCATAAAACATAACATTTCTTAAAAAAATTGTCCCAAGTCTAGCCTACGGGGACTCATAAACCCCAACTAGCGTATGATTCCCACTTAGCTTAGACCTAATTTTGAAGTCAATTATTGGTGGGATTTTATTCTCCTAGATGTGATGTCAGCTTGTAGTTTTGTAATTTTGAGAAATTTAGCATAAACAAGTATAAATACAAGGTTATTTCACATATTTTCTCCTAGCAAGTTTACAAGTCATATAGCACTTTTTTAGATCAAGCATTCTAGAAAATTTATGATTACAAGAGAATTCAAGAGCATTCAAAAGTGATTATCAAGCATTTTGGAGTATCATTCAAGAATCAAACATCATGTCAAAGTCTTCATGCATCATGTATGTTTGTGAGCTAACATTTGTAATGTAGGTTCTTATGATTCAAGAAAGCATTCAAGTCAAGATCCATATCATACAATCAAGATTCAAGATCTACATTCATACTAGCCATTTCATACAAGATTGTAGCCTTATGTTCAAGGGTTTGGTGAGTTGCAACATTGCATATTTTTTCATTCATCATTCCTTCATTCTATTTCATTTCACTTCAAGGTTTGATTACCAAAACAAGGTTTGACCAAGGCGAACCCCTATCTACTAAAAAAACAACATTTTCCCTCTCTTTGATGTGTGATTTAATAATTTAGGTTGGAGATCCATTGAAGAGCAATATTGGAGAAAAATTTTCAAGTTTTCAAAGTTGTCATCTACATTGCAAGATCACAAAAAGTCACCTACAGGTTGCAATTCAGTATTTTAGACTTGGAGATTTGATAGGAGAGAAGCTACAGGAGAACATTAGAGGATATTAGAGTTTCAGATCAACCCTAATACTGGTACTAAATCACCACTTGTGGCGTATGAGTCCCAGTATACCTATTTTCAGCCATTTTCTATAGATCTTGGTTTACCAGTTCCAGATTCTAGTTTCGGCCCAAAACCCTAAACTGGGACTAAATCACCCCTACTAGCATATGAGTCCCAATGTGCATTAAAAATTAGTATTTCCAAAATTTCAGACCTCAATTCAAGCCTCTTCAATTTACAGGTGCTCCTCTATCCTTTCTCAATTCATTCTTCTAATTTTCAGTTTCATTTCTTGAGTTGCATAGTTAGGTTAACATATCATTGCATTTCCTTCTTTCCAAGCCCTTTCTTGGTGGTGAACCCCTTTAGTCTTTAATCACACCCTAGGACACCTTATTGCAAATATTTTTCCCTCATTCCATCCCTAGATTGAGATCTCTAAGGTTTCCTTGAGTGAAACTTGAAGGAAACAGGTGGAAAGGTCCTAAACCCTGGTTCTATCTTCCAAAAAGATTAGAACCCCCTATTTTCTAGATTTCAACTCCTATGATGATTGTGCTTGTTATCTAGATTCTATATTTTAAGCCAAGATCTTAAACTTCATTGTGTGATTATGAGAGTGTGTTTTCATTGTTGTTATTTGTGATTCACATTTTCATCATCCACAATTTGTAAGTGTAAAAATCATATTTGGACTAGTAATTCTTATAAACATTCTCAAATTTGAGCAAAATAAGTGTTATTTCTAAATGCAATGGCTATTATATTTTTATGTAGTATGGTGATGATGCCTATTCTTTCTTTCACTTACAATATAATTATAAAATTTATTTTCTCTTAGAATATTTCATAGGGTATGTAATTTTTGAGGTGAAACTAGCACTTTTATACATTATTATTGCTATGTTTGGAAAGATTACTCCCTTGTAACAATTTTTACGCTTGTTGAATATATGATTCTTCCTTCTTCTCTTTCCCTTTTTTTCCCTCTTCCTCCTTATCTTCTTTTCTCTATTTTATATTTTCTTTTTCAACTAGTTACATTGTAGATTTAGATTAGCTTTTCCATTAAATTAAAATTCTCAAACTATGTATTTTAATGCACATAGAACACTAGCAAGCCCTTTATTATAATATTTCATTTAAAACTGTTGATTCTTGTAAATCCAAGACTTAGTAACCTTCAGACCTTGGGGAGATTGGAAAATATTGTTTCAAGAGATAACTCGCCCTTGACATTATAAACTATCTATCATGCAATTTTTGTTGGTAAGTAGGTATGATCAGGTCTTGTAAATAGTGCACTAGAATAAGTTGAGTTAGTGATGCAAGAGGAAATCTCCCTCTTGTCAAAAACTTCACATATTCACACAACAATAGCAATACAAGGATTGCAACATAAATCTCTATTTGATTTTACTAAAATAAAATAAACCCAATAACAATCTTAACTCAACAATAGTTTTGCACTCATATAATCAAATACAAATTTGCAATAAACAACAATTGTCTGCAACAATTTATTTATTTCAATGATCTTCATAACTTCTCATAGTTACACAACCACTGCATTGCATATAGTTTGGTGGTTACAAAACAACGTATCCTCCTCCTTGGCACCATTTCACTCTGTCTTTTCTTAACCTTTAATTTGCTTAGCTCTTTTACTCATGTGCCCCTTTTTTGTTTTGGATTCCTTTATTATATTTTTTTTTGAATGTATTCTCAGCCCCTTACTGCACAAACCACTCACTACACAAGGCACCAATGGTTTTTTCTCTTTTGTTTAAGCACCCTATGACTACTGTGTAGCCTCAATTCCTTCTACACAGCTACTAATATCCTTTAATCTATAATTTGTGTATGCATTCAATATCCCTTATGTGTAGCCCCCTCTAGATCATATTCTCCACGCAACACTTCTATATATATCCCCTATGCATACCATTTACTTTTTAAATTGAAGTTTTCAAAATGCCATTTCTTGGATAAGATGGCGCACCTTTTCCTATCATTTTCAGCTGCTTTCATTTCTCCTTCCACCATGTGACATTCCCCAAGTCTTTCAACCTCTCTTCCTCTTCAAAACCTATGGCCTCCCTTGTATTTCATCGATCCATGAAGATGAAAAGGTGAAACCAAATACTAAATTCAATATTTTTATTGAGTCCAAGACTCTTTGCCATATTTAATCTTCAATTAAAAATGATTTTCCCCCTATTTTTCCCTTTTAAATTTTACATTTAAGTGCCAATTCATTGGTTTAACAATTTTTCTAAAGCCTTCAAAAAATCTACTTTGTACATATCCTGCAATCATCATAGTAGAGATAAGATCTCTTTGAGGCATTCTCACAAACAGTTCATGTACTCAATCTATTCCTTCACTCTTCGCACACATCTCTATCAAAAAGTCATAGTAACATGTTTATCGTCTCGCTAGAGTGTCATGAAGAATTCTAAGAATTTAAGAGGTTTAGGCACTAATCAGAAAGATAGAAACCAAACAAGAACAAACCAAAATAAAAAGCAAACCAACGATTTTTTTGTTCCAGTGTCGATTACCTATCCACCCACGTGCTTCTGCACCAAACACACCGAGTAGAAAGATTGTGAGCATAGGCTCACAATGATGGAGTTGAATAGTTGCACTACTCTTCCAAGTTTCCAACAACCTTTAGTGAACTCCTTCATTGTCCAAGTGTTGAAAATCAATTTTCCTTTCACCTTTTCTAGCATCGTGCCGAAACACACACCACCTCCCTCCAGCAGCACAACTTCTTCCTCCTTTTTCCCCTCATGGACTCATATCCACCACAGTCCAACCTCCTCCGCAAAATTATTTCCACACTTCTCTTCTCCTCTGTGGGTTCAAACCCACCTCTAACCGTCCACCTCCACCAAATCCCTACAATATCCTCAACCATCTCTACAAACAACAACACAACATCTATTGCATGCTCTAGTTTTCTATCCATCCCTTCTTCTATCTTTTCATCTAAAACCAAAGTAACATCATTAAATTGTTTTACCGCATCTTCAATTAGCAGTAACATCATTGAACTTCACTGCAACATCTTCCACCTTCTCGTTAGTTGCAACTTCTCACTCTTATTTCTTCACTGCACCAACAAGCTTCATCACATTCTTCCTCAATTGTCAGCAAACGTGCCAAAAAATTATCTTCGCCATCTACAGTGACCTCTTCGTTGCTCACCTCATTCCTTTCTTCTCTTTTTATGCCATCCCCATGGCATGTGTCAGTTGCTATTTCTTTGATAGGGGCTACATCTTCCTCTTTTGGTATTGCCTCCATCCATCCCATATGAGAGGATTCTTTCTCACAAATATCCCCATCTCACTTGTTGCAATCTTCTAGAATCCACATCACACTCTTCACAATCTATAGTTATTTGTGGCTCTTTAGCTCCCAACAACTCAGGACTTCACAAACCTACAACAACTCTCATGAGCTCTTCACCGCAATTCTTGTACTCTACCTGCAGGTCCTGGTGGATCCTCTCCACTCTCAAGACTACCCGCTCTGATGTACCAATTGACATAATTAAGAGGAAATTTCCCTCTTGCCAAAAACTTCACAAATTCACACAACAATAACAATACAAATGCAACACAAATCTTTGTTTGATTTTACTAAAATAAAATAAACTCAATGACAATCTCAATTGAACAATAGTTTGCACTCATATAATCAAATACAAATCTTTGCAATAAACAACAATTCTCAGCAAAAAAATATTTGTTTCAATGATCTTTATAACCTCTCACAATTACACAACTAGCACATTGCATATGCTTTGGTGGTTACAAAACAACATATCCTCCTCCTCCTTGGCACCATTTCACTTTGTCTTTTCTTAACCTTTAATTTGCTTAACTCTTTTATTCATGCGCCCCTTTTCTATTTTGGGCTCCTTTATTATATTTTTGTTTGAATGTATTCTCAGCCCCTTACTACACAAACCACTCACTATACAAGGCAGGGATGAATTTTTTTTCTTCTATTTGAGCACCCTATGACCACTACGCACCCTCAATTCCTTCTACATAGCTACTAATCTCCTTTAATCTGTAATTCTTGTATGCATTCGGTATCCCTTATGTGCAGCCCCCTCTATCATATTCTCCACGTAGCATTTCTATATATATCCCCTGTGCGTCCCATTTACTTTTTAAATTGAAGTTTTCAAAATGTCATTTCTTAGATAAGATGGCATGCCTTTTCCTATTCATTTTCATCTGCTTTCATTTCTCCTTCCACCGTGACATTCCCCAAGTCTTTCAGCCTCTCTTCCTCTTCAAAACCCGCAGCCTCCCTTGTGTTTCATCAACCCATGAAGATGAAAAGGCACAACCAAATACTAAATTCAATATTTTTATTGAGTACAAGACTCCACCATATTTAATCTTCAATTAAAAATGATTTCCCCCAATCGTTCCCTTTTAAATTCTACATTTAAGTGTTAATTAATTGATTTAATAGTTTTCCTAAAGCCTTCGATAAATCCACTTTGTACATATCTTGTAATCATCGCAGTAGAGACAAGATCTCTTTGAGGCATTCTCACAAACAGTTCATGTACTCAATCTATGCCTTCACACTTCGCATCAAATTCAAAGCTCGATGTTTACCAATTCAACAGGAGTGTCAAGGATGGTTGAAGCACTTCAGGCTTCGAAAAGTTCTAACGGAAGTAGAAACCAAGCAAGAACAAACTAAAATTGAAAACAAAACAATGGTTTTTTTTGGTTGGTGTCAATTGCCTATCCACCCTCGTGCTCTTGCACCAGTTAGTTATCTACAAAATTAATAACAACCTACTAAATATTCCATTCTTTTTTGTCATACAATTCAAGATTTACATATAGGCCCACCTTGGAACCAAAACCAATAAAAGAATGTGCCTATCATCCAAGTAATTGTAGTAGGTATTGATATAATCCTCTTAAAATGGCATGGTCCTTAGCAATCCATCAATCATGAGTTTTTAAAATTGAAATGTAACGATGATTTTTATCAATAATAAAAATCATCAAGGGAACATTTATAGCTTTGTCAAGGGTGCGTCATCTTGTGGGTCTTTGCATATGACCACCTAAACATATAAAGATATGGATCATGCAATATAGTCCATATGTTACACTAAAAAAGAAAGAAAATGACCACTTAAAGGCATTATCCAATGGAAATAGATAAAAAAAATTGTAACAATATGGTGTAGCTATCCATTTCAAGCAATAGCCTATAATCTTCTTAAATTGAATAAAAAAATTAGTATGGATGAAAATATTTTGGTTCACTCTACTTATATTGCAATCTACTGAGCTATGTTGTTTATTCATGTAGAATAAAAGAAAAAACTGATTTTATTCAAATTTCAATCACTATTTCCTTCTTAGTCGTCATAATAACCCTTTTTGTAAGTAACCAATTTTTATTTTATTTTATTTTCTTAAGTTGCTCTATTATTTGAACTATTGTAATCCTATAATGATATAAGAATATTTTTCTTTGCAAGGATTTCTAGTTGGATGATATGCATTGTAATCAATTGCCAAACTAGATTATGCAACATATGTGAAGATATCAAATTTCTTATAAGTTATATTTAATATGTTATTCTTCAAATAATTTTTCTCCTATGATGAGCTTCACACTCTCTAGAAATTGATTGATTACTATTGGTACAAACAAGATACTATTTAATATAAATATATTCTTTCTTTTCTAAATATATGTAACTTCTAGAATATTGATAATTGAACTTAATTTTTATCATTTTCTAAAATAAGATTTGTATGTCTCATTATGCACCCACATTCCTTGTGAAAGCATATATTTTGTTGAATATCTTTAAATCAATTTCTTCTTGTAAATAGTTGTTTTTTTCTCCATTAAAATATTTTGAGCTCCTTTACAAAAAAGCTTAAGTTTAACGTTTTAAATATTAAGTGGAATTTGTTGTGTAAAAAATAATAGAACAAAAATCCTCCTACATAGCCTTATATATAACTATTTAGTTCTATGATCACAAGTACCTTCTTATTTTAATATAATTTTTTATCTAATTTTAAAGTGTAATGAACGGTCCAAATTTGAAGTTTCCAATTCAAATTTTCAAAATATATAATTTAATGTTACATTCATATGTGATATTTTTATTTGTTAAAATCAAACAATTTGATGTGACTATCTGAATATAAAGACATAAATTATCACTTATTTAATAATATTAAAATTTAATTCATATACAATCCCACTATATGTATATGGAATAAGGCATGTATATGTGGACAGTAACATATTTGGTAAAAATATATGTTTTTTTCCAATTCCATTAATCTCATCCGGTGGACAGTGATATATATAAATGGGTACGTGAAGAACTTATGATATCCAAGTCAGTCAAAATTTATTTCCACAGATCATAATCATGGAACGGTTGTTTCTCTAATGCAGTCATTATCCTACAAATCAAAAAAAAAAAAAAGTTGAATTGGATTTAATTTGAGGGTATCTAATGAAAAGTAGGATGTATGGAGGAAGATTGAAAAGGTTAAAATTAAATGTGGAAGTAGAATTGATAAATGAAATATGAATTTTAAAGTGTATTTAAAAACCAGAGATATATTGTGTAATGTGTATGTTGGTTTAAAGTAATGTTGTTAGAATAATAAGCTTTGTAATTTTTGGAAATACTATTACTTATTTGAAAAGGTTCATGTAGAAAGTCTAAGGCTCCTATCATGACCATGTCATTGTATAATTATATAGGAAAAACTCAATTTATTACATCAATATTGTTAACAAACACCCACTATAATCTTATGAAGGTAAAGTGGCAACCAATACTTATATACCTCTTCTATTAAGACTTATGGAAAAGACCTTTCAATTAGATTGAATAGATGTATCATTAAAAAATGAAAGTGTCAAAGTCCAATTTTTAGTAGACAATAATGTTTGCATTGACTACAAGCCTGCATACAAAATAATGTCTTTATGAAATAGAAAAATGAATAAAATACAAAAGCCTACAATGAATTATGAATCCAATAGTTTACATCAATCTAATAACACTTCACAACCATTATTCAATAGAAATAGAATAATAGGTAATGTAATGTTGATATTGTGAAAAAAAATTGAAGAAAAATGTACATTAGAACACCTCATCAACTAATTTTAATTGTTTTCTTATTGATTCATTTGTTACAAATTAATAAAATCTAACAAACACATTGATATTCTCGCATCAAGAATTAATAATGAAATATTGCAAATATTTTTTTTTAATTTAAATATAAAAAATTAAATAATTGATA
>VDFB02146336.1:0-22161 GCA_007258455.2 Sequoia sempervirens | reverse complement strand
TTTTGAAAAAATTTCAAAACGGGATCCCATTTTGAAAATTTTCCAAAAATGGCAAGTTTTCAAAATGAGATCCCGTTTCAAAAAATTTCCAAAAACCAAAAATTCCCAAAAATGACAAGTTTTCATATAGCGGAAGTGATATTTACCATGTCGGGAAAAAACCTATAAGAAAAATTGATTATCTTGGAAACAATAGGTTGGAAAATGATGAAAAAGGATGAAATAAGGCTAAGTACCTACACAAAAAATTATAAAATATGATAAAAATTACAAGTGAGAAAAAAAAATAAAAAAACATGGAAAAAGACTAAGATATGAAAATGCTAAATCATAGAGTGTGGGAGTTGATCCTAAAGTGTAGATGCACAAGCACATAATACAGGACTAATCCAAAATGAAAGTGATAAAACATAGGCTACATGTGCTAATCTAGAACCTAGGATGTGAAACTCACAAAAACTCAAAAAAAATGAAGGGGTTAGAAGACCAAGTGTGTCAAAATGAAGATATAAAAATCAATAACAATAAGAACATAAGTATTATAAAGTAAAAATGGAAATTTTTACCTTGGTTTATCTCTTTCTCCTTTGATTGAGAAAAAATAGAGTGCGCCCTTGCTCCATTTGATGTGCTATTTTTGATGTGTTGATGGGTAGAATTTGGTTGTTTAATAAACTAGCAACATGATATTAGGATTAGGATAGATAGATGAAGAAAATGGAAACATAAGGATATGATGAAAGTGGATGATCAAATGGGATGAAAGGCCTCCAATTATAGATTTTCCCTGAGTAAAATCAAGGGACAAGACACATTTGTTAATTGGGGGATAGGATTTTAGGAAGATGAAGAGATGGATTAAAGGCTTAGCCCAATGAAAAGTGTCAAAAGAGTAATAGAAGTGTAAGAACTAGGTGTTCTCATACATGTGCAAGCACACCAAGTGTAAGGAATAGGGTGTCTTATCAAAAGGATAAGCGAAATGAATAGGGCAACTAGTTTATGACATGTGTAAGAGGTAGGAAGGTTATGCATGTGTGAGCAAGAAGTAGGGTAGGGACACTTTTCAAGTAATGACAAGTTTATATTTTGATCCGTGTAGATGGATTTAATGGTTATAATTAAATTACAAGGATTGAGGATAATATATTAGAAAAATGGTAATGAAGATTAATTAGCCTAAATCAATTAATTAAGTGGGTATTAAATAATTAATTTAGTTGAAGGATTTGGGGGATAAGGTTAGACTTAATTAATAACTATAAATTTATTTAATTAAGGGCGAGGGATAATGGTGAAGGATGAATGAATGAATGAATTAATTAATTATCAATTATTTATTTAATTAACTAAGATAAGGTAAAGTCAAATGTGGTCAATTATGGAAAAATTTAGGTGTCTATAGAAATCATTATGAATAAGGATAAAATAGATTTGGATATGAATCAAGTCATGTGTCAATATTAATAGAAGTCTATGTCACCTATAGATATTCTATTGCATTAATTATCTTGTTAACATGGTCATGAAAATAAGAGAATGGCATAGGTATACATATTTTCACCATTACAATCATATAAATGAATTTTTGTAATACTAATACATGATGGAGTGCAATATTTATTGTGAGAATAATAGAATCTATTGATTTTATCTTTCAAACAGAAAAACATGCCCATTATGCAATCCAATAAATTTTTTATTGAAAAACTAAACTTTCATCAATGGGATCTAGAAAAAATAATATAAAAACCATTAATATACATTGAGATCATCGAGACCATTTTCTAAGGGACCTTCAACCAAAATAAATTAACAATAATGAGAGCATGGTTTTAGCATTTTAGGGCTTGGAGTAATAATTAGCAATGAAATAAATATTGTAACTAACATGGGAGTTAAATAAATAATTAAAATAGGGGCGGGGGCCCTAGCTCGGTTGGCTAAGTAATTCCGTTGCGGCTCTGCTGGTCACGAGTTCTAGTCTCCCCCCGTCCCGTGGTACCGGAGGGCGTGTCGCGCCAGCGCCACCGGTCACGTTAAAAAGTTTACCAGGTGCACTGCAGTTTATAGGGGGTCGTGCTACCCGATTCCTGCAGTCTAATAAAAAAATAAATAAATAAATAATTAAAATATACTTAGCTTTCAATCTCATGAAGAAAAACTATCATAGTGTCACAAATTGATTTGCTATTATTCTAGAAAATTTGGATCCATTAGGAAACAACTTTGAAATAATGAAATTATTTATCAATTGTTAAGTTCAAAGTCAAGATTAAGGATCTAATCTTCATGCTTGTGAAAGTGAACATCACATCTTCATAACTGAACCTATCATGTGGATTTGGACTCAATCTACATAATTAATATGACAAAAAATGTTGACTAGCAAATGTTGCTATCAATGTAGTGTACCTATTTGTTTAAAATGATGTTGACAAACATTATTTTGGGACTTGCTAGTCTAGGATTTATTCTCGGGTGATCAAGCCCCTAGATAAACTAATTCAATGACAATAAAGAAAGATTGAATAATAGGTAGTCATGTAGTATACTCTTAACATCATGATGTAATGCATTATCTCTAGATATGCTTAATAGATAATTATCCTCTATAGATCCTAGATTTGCTTAGGTGATCCACGAAAAATTAGAATTAGTCCTTAACTGTAGCATGCATTTTGAAATAATAAAATACTGTACATTAACCTAGATTTACTTAGGTGATCCACGAAAAATTAGAGTTAGTCCTTAACTGTAGCATGCATTTTGAAATAATAAAATACTGTACATTAATTTTTATACGAGGCATTCCACACATAAACATACCAAAAGAAGATAAGCTATAATGGCATTCGCTTGAAATGTGGGGCTCAAGTGAAGGAACAAGTAACACCACACGAATACAAAAAGCAGAGAGAACTACAAGAGAAAGCAGGTGGAAAAAAACATGTTCAAGTGGGAATCCATCCGCCATTGAGATTTGAAGTGGGAAGCAACACGACCCACTTAAGACAAGACTAAAAGAAACGAATTTCAAACCGTGGGCCCTTAGTCCTCGAGTGGTCCACTTAAGACAAAGCTCAGAGTCCTATAACACGCCATTGTAAATTTTGGTTTAAAATATATTCTAGACGGTGGACGCGTCTCACCCTCGTCTCTTTAAAAATGAAGTGTCCTCACAAGCTTTCGTGTTCTCTCTGACAGAACATTGTTTGCCCTTTCTACGAGAAAATAACACCATTTGGTGTCTATGTCGAGCGTGGTTCCCGCAGCATTAGACACTCCATTTCATCTGAGAACAAGTGTATTCATTGTTTTCGTTATATTGTGGATCACTTTCGGTGGGTTGTGCTATCTTCTTTTGATTTGTAGAATAACGAGAGTAAGGACGGAAGATTAGCCTTGTGCACATGGAGGGCCATCAGCTCTGCCTGTTCATTAAATGTGATCGTTCTGTTTAGAGTAGATTCATGTATATCACCTTTTGACAATTCTAGTCTTGTTAATATGCATAATGATGATGATTTCTATGTAAATAATTCTAAAATGTATGAAAAGGGTGAGAATAGTAGCATAATATGTGAAAATGGAGGTAGAAAGTATTTGAATCAATAATTATGATCTAGATGAAGAGTATTTTGATTTCTTAGTATGCCTTTCAATTGAGGAAACTAACTATAGGATGGACATGATATCAAAGCTAAGTGAAGGCATGCCAATCCTTGGGCATTCAGCTAGTATAATAGACCTTTTTCTTCAAGATGTTTATATGGTATAACCTATTGATCCACATCCTAAGACAGATTGCCATGATTTTGTTTTGGTATGGATATTACATTAGAATGAAAATTTGATGATGAATGTGTTTCTTTGAAGGACAAGATTTGAAATGTGTTGATTGAAGATACTAATAGCTCATATACTTTGTGATATACACTTATGATTGATTGGGTTGATCTATTTGAGGGAGTACACATTTATTTTTGTATTAGACATATGTTGAGTTTGTGGAAGATAGAAAATATATCATATTTTTAATACTAATGATGATGAATCTTATAATGATATGATTGATTTACCTATTTATAATTGTTGTAATGCTTTGCTAATGAATAAGTAAATTCATGTGATTTGCATGTACATGAGGCATGAGGAATGATACAACATAAGTTGAGACCTCCTAAAAGTGAGATATCATCAAATGGCATACCAATTGATGGTGACTATGTAGTTTCAACATGTAACATGATAAACTAGGTTATATCCAAGACCTTTTTAGTAAGTAATGATGATTATCAATTTAAGTATGATGATTGAAGTAAGATGATGTATGTATGGAATAATTATGATCATGGTAAGTTACCTCAATTGTTGATTTATATGATTTATGTCTTAAATATGAGCTTATCCTATTCAGAATTTATAATTTTAAGAATACAAAAATAAATTTTCTAAGCTTAAGACCTTGAAGAGAAATTATTCGTCCTTGTCTACATTTAAGAAACCTTTGAGAGTGTTGATACCTCTTATCCTTCCCTACATTGAGGAAACCTTTGAGAGGGACTATTGATACGTATTGTCCTAAGTCTTTGCACATAGTTTTAGTTAGTCCTAATTAGTTACATGTCTAATTAGTTCATTTTTCCTTTGTCTAGTTAGTTGTTTCTAGCTTGTTGTCATTTTTTGTTTTTTATTTTGTCTATTTTGTTTTTTATTTTATTTTTTAGATTATTTGGCTTAATTTTTTAGTAATTTGTAAGCATTTTTTTCTTTGTTGTTCTCAATCTTAGGATCACATTTCTTTAATCAAGTAGCTATTTATTGTGGAAATAGGGTTATTTGTGAGTTATAATAGTGTAGATACTAATTTTTACTTATTTTCTCGTATTCTAGTTATTAAATCAATAATTTTAGTTTATATTGAATCATATAAAATTGTATGTACAATATTATAATAAATTTTTAGATGGTTTCTTATATTTTTTGGAATATTTTTATGAAGCTTTATATACTTAAACATACTAATGTTTCTTGGGTATGTTATAATTGAGTCTTACAATTGAGTATCAAGGTTTTTATGTGCATAGAATCACTATCCTATCATTTTCTATTAATGCAAACCTTACATAATGTTGCATCATTGTACCATAGTGGATAGTCTTAACCATGTTATCATAAATCATCGACAAAGAGATGCAATAAGTAGGGTGTTGGAGTGGACATGTGACAAAGAGGGAACCATTAAGTATGATACATGCACTTTTATTCAATATCTTAAAAAGATCAAATATAGGACTAATATTGTTAAAATCAGTAAGGACACTATCATAGAGTCCTAGTGCATCCAAAGGATAGTCACAAGATAGAATAAACTACCTTGGCTTCTTTAAACTATTAAAAAACTCCTATAACATGTTGTAGGACTAGAGGACTATTATGTCAAAGAGGGATCATCATTACCATTTAAAAATTTATAAAATTCAACTCACTTGACTATCATATTAGAATTAGAGGATTGTTATCCCAATACAAAGACTATCATGGGCAAAAAAATGATGTTTTATCTCTAATTTGGGACTACCACATTAACAATCACAATCAAATATTCAAAGAACTATCATATTATTGAAGACAAGGCCTTGTTGAATGAAGTAAGTGTTTGGTTTGACAAGAGGAGGATTACTATATATCAGAAGAGGAGAACCATAAGCTATGAAGTTTTTCATAATCATGAAGGAAAACTATAACTTCTAGATCAAGAACTATTATGAGATTGTCATTTCAAATATAATTACTTGTCATTCAAACCAATCATATGTTATCCAAGGATAATATTCATCAACCTCAAAGGAATAATCATCAAACTTAAGAACTATTATGGATACCAAAAGGACTACCATGAATCCTAGAGTTTATTAGAAAAAATATGATGGACATGGCTAAATGGAAAAAACATGGGTGAGGCAATTGAAGTAGGACTACCAATGGAAACACTTGATTTGACTAATGATACATGTTCTTATATGATTGGGTAGATCATAAAAGTTGAATAGGAGAATTAGGTCGTATGGACTCATGACTAGAAGATTAATTATTTTTATATATGAATAATTATTTCATGTTTATGTTGATAAATTTTAATTTTGTGTTATATTTAATTGTAGGAGCAAGTGATGGATCAAGCATCCTTGTTGATATCAAAGAGTATATGGCTACTATCAATACAAGTTTTTATTTATCTACCATAAAAACTACATGATCCTCAAGATCCATATCTTCACTTTGTTCTTTTACCTATATATATTGTGGACACGAAAAAAGTAACCCTTCTAATTTTTCTCATGTTT
Organism: Sequoia sempervirens; assembly: GCA_007258455.2. Classification (NCBI taxonomy): domain Eukaryota; kingdom Viridiplantae; phylum Streptophyta; class Pinopsida; order Cupressales; family Cupressaceae; genus Sequoia; species Sequoia sempervirens. The sequence goes on along the minus strand of VDFB02146336.1, from coordinate 15,811 downwards.
AGGTCCTCCTAGTGGATTTTGGCTTGATTTTTCCTAGATTTAATGTTGTAATGTGGCCAACACATTCACATTAGGTCTTGGACCCTTGAGAATCATTAAGAATTCTAGGATGTCTTATAAAAGTGTTGTGAAGTATTGTAACCCATTTTCACACTTTTCTAGGACCCTTTCACTATAATTTACTTAAATAACCACTTTCTATCACTTACCAAGCCTTATTTCAAACTGTTGTAAAGAGTTGTAACAAACTCTCATACTTTTCTAGACTTGTCATCACTAATTCAACCCTTTCTTATGTTTAAATGACCCCTTAATGCACTTTATGACCATACTTAAGTGTATTTTCGAGAATATTTTTGTTAAACCCTATTAAATACACTTCACTCCCCTACACCCATTAAAATTGCCCTGGTGGGACCAAATCACCACCTGGGGCGACTTAGTCCCACTAGGCGTAAAAATCAAAATAATTTTAATTTTCTAGCAGGATTTTATTCTCTTAACCTTAAGGTCAGCCTATGATGTGTTATTTTAAGGAAATATTAGAAAATCAAGTATAAATAAAGGTTTTTCTCTCATTTTTCACCCCAATTCATTCACTCAAGCAATTCATTCATTCACTTAATCATTCTCAAGCATTCTTTGCATTCTAAGTACTTTCAAGCATCCATTGGAGCATCTTGTTGCATATCTTTAGATTTCAACATCAAGGGTTTGGTGAGTTTGTGACATTGCATGTTATTTATTCATCATTTCTATTTTTATTTCATTTTATTTTATAGGGTTTGATTACCAAATCGGGGTTTGACCAAGGAAAACCCCTATTCTCTAACCCTTAACCCTTTTTGCCCTCTTTGCATGAGTGTTTTGTAGGTCGTGTATGCATATTTTTCAAAGAGCGAGGTGTTAAAAAGTGGTCAACAATCCATCAAATTCATTCAAGTCAACAAAGCCCTAATTGAAGCTTGGAGACTTCTTTCAGCCTGTTTTCAACAAAATCTTAACTAGACACCTATTAGGAAAGGAAGTGCAAATCGAAAGCTACAGATTCCTATCCCAAATCTTTTGAGATTCCTAGGTGGACTAACTCACCATCTGTGGTGAATTAGTCCCACTGCCAGGCATGAAAAGTGATTTTTACATTTTTGAGTACCCATTTGGCAGAAATCCATTTTGGCATAATCTCCCTAAAATAGGACTAAGTCACCCAGCTTGGTGTAAGTCTCCTAGTTGGCTTCAACATCAAAATTTTCAGGATTCCAAAGCCTCTCTGCATTAGACTTCAATTTCTAGGTGCACCTCTCCAATCTTGTTTAATTCTGTTATTGTTTGCTTGCATTCTTAGGTTATTTTGCATAAATCACTATGTTTTCAAACAACTTGCATTTCTTAGGTATTGCATTAATAAGTCATTCATTTTATCAGTTTGTTGCATTTAGACAATATATTTAGGCATATTGCATCCATCCTTGCATTGATTTTGAGTGTAGACATTGCCGATTTTGGCCCATCTTTCTCCTTTTAGGTGAAAAACCCTAAAAGTGCTAGAAAGCCTTTGGGTGCCAAAATATTTGTTTATATATATATATATATATATGAGAATATCAAAGGGAAGAAATCCTTAAATATGAAAATGAAGTATTGTATCTTGAGGTTACAAGTAAAATTTATAATTGAGAGGTACAGTTCATACCATAGTGATAAATAGAAGACAAATATGGAAATTATTAATTATTTTCTATTGTTGTCATGAAAACACCATCCTTCTACAATAATAATAGATGTCATTCTATGGAACAAAAGTTTGGCAATGCTAAGTTAATCAAAATAAAGGTGTAGCACTTGTGATTTGAAAAAAAATTCTAAGAAAAAATATGCATTCCTAATTTACCTAGGTGAAAGAGGAAGAAAATTAATTTAACATAAAATTTTATTACTTTTATTTTTATAAAAAACTATTTTATTCTTACAACATTATTTTTCACAAGACATCTTTATTTATCACACTATTAAAATATCTAATCATTATTGAATTTAAAATCTATATTATATTATATCCTTGAATATTAGAACTACATATAAAAGATTTGACTATTCATGTTGTTTCTTAAATTAAACAACTAACGAAATCCTACTTTATAATGTGTGGTAACAATTTCCATAGTATTTGCTAAAAAATCCACTTGTCTTCATGGCACGTCTTTAAAACATGATCAATTCTGAGCTACAACTTTTCCTTTCCGCCATTGGATGAGAAAATTCATGTGGCTATACCACACAAGCTTTTAAAAATCTATAAAAAAGTAACCTTTATTTAATTATAATTTTATTTAAACTTTACTTCCCTACAACCCCACAAGATTGTCCCACCAATGTACATTGAAGCTCACGAGCTAACAAAATAATAATAACTATATAATAATGTAATAATTTAATATTATGAATAATATAATAATACATGAACAATTATTTTTTTATATTTAATATATCTTGCAATGTGGCAAACTCACCCTCTCTTTGAATCGGTGGTGCGTAGGAAACATTGTGGAATATACTCATTAATATAGCAATATATAATAATAAAATTCTAATACTATTATACTATTAATTTATAGTACAAAATATATAATAACAATATACAATATTGAATATATAATAATATATGATATGAGTATTATATAATATAATATAAACATATAAAATTCTAATTACGGAGATATAATCATCAACATAATTTTTAATATTTTTTAGGATATAATATAATATATAATACAACCAAGAGTCTGTCTTAAAAACCTCGCATCTTCACATTTGAAATGAAACATATTTTGTTTAATCATGAAAAATTCTAAATTCTAATTCATTGAGAAATACACGTACCAATTTGGATCTTAAGCAATTTACATTAATGCTTCGTTATTATTACATGTCCTTCAATATATTATTAAAGTGCCAAATAACCCTCTACCACTACATAAAACATTTAAACCTTCAATATTTTATTACTTAAAAGCCTTTGATAGTACATAGTACATTTAAACAACCAATATTTTATTATTTGAAAAATATTTGGCTTTTAAGAACAATTTGAAGACCCTAAAAATGACTCAAACCTCCTCAACCAATCAAATTGCCAATAATTAATTTTAAAAATATCTTCCATACAAAAAATCACGACATAGATATTCGCACTTAGCATTTCATTTGTCGAGAAATACACATTTGATTTGTTAAGAAATACACAAACTAAGTATTTTTTGTATTAAGCAATTGAAATGCGATAGTTCTTTTGTCGAGTAGTAATAAATAAAGGTACTAATTTTTATACGAGGCATACATAAAACAAGATAAGCTATAATGACATTTGCTTGAAAAGTGGGGTTGGAGTGAAGGACTAGTGCACGGATGCAAAAGGCAGAGAGAATAAGAGAAAGCAGGTGGGAGAAAATCTTTTCTCAAGTGGGAATCCATATGCCGTTCAGATTTGAAGTGGGAAGCAATACGAACCATCACGACGTCACGACCCACTTAAGACAAGACTAAAAAATACCAATTTCAAACCGTGAGTCCACTTAAGACAAAGCTCACAGTCCTCCAAAATTGTGATATAACACATCTCGCCATCGTCTCTTTAAAAATGAAGTGTTCTCTCTCATAGAACACCATTTGGTGTCTATGTCGAGCGTGGTTCCCGCAGCATTAGACACTCCATTTCATCTGAGAATAAGTCATCGATGTTGTCTTCATTGTTCTCGTTATATTGCGGGTAAGTTTCGGTGGAAGATAACGAGACTAAGGACAGAAGATTAGCCTGCTGCATATGGAGGGCCATCAACTCTGCCTGTGCTGCTGCTAATTGCGACTGCAGCTCTGCTATTTGGTGCTGCAGTTGACATATAGTCCCTGTACATCCATAAATAGGATCTCTCGCCCGCGCATTTGCTTCATACGCCATGCTACCTATTGCATCGGCTCTTTGGTCTGTTGGAAGATCCTGTTTCACTCAACCACTCTTCCAATTAGAACACGCAATTGTCTACTAGTCTAAGAAAAACATGGAACGATGTAATCCAAAATAGAATACACGATGAAACAGATTCTCTGTCTAAGATGTTCTCCTATAAAAATTGCAGTGACTCTATCTACAATAAAAGTTCATCAAACCTTAAGCATCTTGATTATATTACTTGCTCCGAATACATGGTGCGCATTAGAAAACTTCTGTGGATTGTTTGGTGGAAAGTAGGGAGCAAGTATGCATTTCTCTCCACACCTTCTTTTACGAATCTTACAAGCGGCGCACGGAGTTGCCCACGGCTTCCCACTTCCGCTGCAATTCATCTGCATATATTTGAGAAAGAAGGATGAGGAACACACTATCACTAATCAAACTGACCATTTTTGAAGCACTTAAGCATTTCCATTTATCACTATCGAATTTCGAACAACATGAGCAGAACAATGACCGAGCTTCTGTAGCTTGCCTTTTCTGTTTCCATCCAAGAATTATTATGTCACGACCTTCAAAGGAATTGCAGGGAAACCACTTAGCATATGACTTTCGGTGTAAAAGGAAAACTTCAGAGCTCACGTTTCTCTTCGAAATTGTTGATTGTTTATTTTTATAGACGCCTAGGGAAAACAGCGGGGGCCTCAAAAACACAATTGTCTTCAAGTTGACTAGGTAGAATATTTTATCAAGAGAAGTTGCCGGTGAAACTCTGCGAGAAGAAATCTCCGTTCACACAAAGATAGTTGAGCACTGTCACCGTGATGTCATGCTATGAAAACATTTTTGGGCGCCGCTCCCATCTCACCACGTTCTATCCATTCCCACTCGTGAGCTTCAAAGTCTGCAGGGAGTGTGATTTATGTCAGAATAATAAATTGCGTAAGCATGAGGTGAGTGATTCATATTCTACTACTAAAATTGTAAATGAATAGGGTTTTCTTGATAAGGTGAGTCCAACGAACGATTTTAATACTCTTCTTGATGATGGAATGAATAATTTCAATTTGTACCTACATTACATTCTCTTGATGACAATTATGAATGGAATATGATGGATGTTAATCCAATATGTTAATACGATGAAAGATTGAGTGTATTTGTTTGATTGGTAATCATATGGTAATGAATTCTATTGGTGAAATAATTTTTCAAGACTTCTTATTTTAATGGAAAAATATAAAGTGTTATATGACTTCACAACATCACTAAATGATATAATATTTGAGAAAAATTATGACGAAAATAAAGAATAAGTTCAGCATGAGAAGAAGTCGGGTGAGCGGAAACAACTTCCTACACTAATCTAATTAGGGGAGGGTTACAAAAATTCTGTTTTAACTCCTTGTGCTATTACAATATGAGATACACATGGAGGATAATGGAAATAGAACAAGTACACAAAAACAATAACAATAGATATACATGGGGAAAACCCTTTTAGGTAAAAAACCCACCCTCCGAAAGAACAATACTTCTATATTACTTCAAATAGGAGTTACAACATAGCCCAAGTACAAAGCTTCTACACAAGTGCTTCGTCACAAACACCTATTCTTGAGTTAACCCGGCAACACTTCATTACCTACAAACAAACTATGCATTCTACAACTCAAGGCACTCAATAAATAGAGTGAAACAAGCTTGAAGAAGCATCTAGAAGGTGAGGTACGTCCAAATCCACATGGAACAAAATCCAACACCTTAGACATGCATTTGGACACATGTACAACATTCCCTTACTCCCCTGACAAGTTGTCTAACATGCAATTATTCTTATTCCAAGCTTGGGTGCCTAGAATAAGCTAAAAATAGTTTATGACAGATGCCTTACAACTATCATAGAATATGTCATAAATCTGCCATAGAATCTGTCATAGGATTTGTAAGATAATCTATCTTAACCGGCTAAAAATAGCCGATTCTCTTACATTTTGTCATAAACCATCTTGAGTGCCAACTTTCACCCATGCATTCAAAGATGTCTTATGACACGTCATAGAATTTTCCATGTGTTATAGATTCCAAAATGGGATGCCTATGTCCACTTGGGATGATGTGTCATCCGGTCACCTCCAATGGGGATGCCACCCAACTGGTGGGTCCCAGTTTGTGACATGACACCATAGGCATTTAAATTATACAAATAAATACATTAAATTACATCAAATTAAATCAATGTTAGGACTCTAAGGTTGAGACACCTTAATCCCAACATTCTCCCACTTGTCAAAGAAATGTCGAGAGTCATATGGAATTATCCACTCAAGGCCCCAAGGCCCATAGAATCAGAACACCATCTAAACTTCTTTATGCTCATTGATTTTGTTAGTGCATCTGCAACATTCACCAAAGTGTCAACCTTCTCCAGGTTCACCTTTCCATCTTCTACCATATCACAAACAAAATGATATTGTACATCAATGTGCCTTGTTCTAGCATGGAATGTAGGATTCTTTGCTAGACAATTACACTTTGACCATCACAACAAACAACAATTTGTTCTGCATCTAAACCAATATCAGAACAAAATATCTTAAGCCAAATGGCTTCCTTACATGCATGAGTGGCTGCCATATACTCTGCCTCTATCCTGGACAATGCGACTATAGCCTACCGCTTACTCATCCAATTAACAACACCACCAAACATCATAAACACATAACCACTGGCGGATCTTCTGATGTCAATGTCATTTGCCTAATATGAATCCACATATCCTCAAATGCTCACAGAATGCTAAGGTCCAGTGGGATAACCATGAAAACACAAGGCATACTCGAAAGTGCCTTGTAGATATTTGAACACTCTCTTAACATCCCAATGCACTTGTCCAGGATTATCCATAAAAAAACTAAGGACTCCCACTACTTGGGAAATTTTTGGTCTCGTACATGCATACATCAAACTACCAGCTACACTTGCATATGATACTTTGGTCATGTCCTCCATTTGAGTAGGAGATTTTGGGAAATAATTCATAGAAAGTTTAGTTCCTTGCATCACAGGAACAACTAACTATCTACAATCTACCATGTTCAAGTTTGCATACTTACTCTGGCTTAACCAAAGTTTTTTGTTAGTTCTGTCTCTTGTTGGCCTCTCACAATGATCTAACAACTAAGCCCTTATAGCCGTGATTTAGAGATTGGACATCTAAAATGAATAGTCATTTCAATAATAATGAAGGTGCATTTAACTTGTCAACCTACGGATGTGAACTTGAAATGGGTCAACACAGTATGTGCACTAGAAATCCAAGGTAGCCATTTCCATTTTATAGCTAAGAAAGACACAATGCTGAAAGTAAATTGCTTGGAAAGGAATAACAAAAATGTTGATCATCAACCAACAACTATACTAAGCTGAAATGCATGACATAAATAAAAATCTGAGCAACAAACAGGAAATCACTCTATCTACTTTGGCTGCAGGAACAATCACATAATAGAATTCTAGTGGCTGTAGGAACAGTCAGTGCCAGATTCTTATCTAATTACTAAACAAAAGTAATAGCTAAACTAATACTAAACTAAAGGACAAAATACTCACCAAGTGGCCCCCCTTGGATAAGTATCCTCTAAAACTAATGAAAACTCAGATGCACAGACTTATAACTTCATCTTATTCATTGGAAAGCATGAGTACAATAGAGCAGTGTAACTATATTACTGGAAACTAAGAATGCAAGTACAATATCAGATCGCACAACCTCCTAGAGAAGGAGCATCCAACTCTTATTTATAGGAAAATAAGCTACTAACTAAGCAAGGCGGTCAACTCCATGAATTGGGAGGATGCCATTTTAGGAAAAGTAGAGAAAGTGGAGAGGCGGTTACACATGCATGGAATCTTGTCAAGCGTATTTTCCTCAACGTAGATTTAGCGCAACAGTAATGCCTATATTTTCTCAACCACAATAACGACCATTACAAGGCAGTTACGACTTTGATTTGCATGAGGAATCTCCTGTTCTCGACCTCCATTGACCTTTGCATGACCACGTTGCTAACCATTATGGTGAACGACCAGCTGGCAAAATATTCTAAATTTAGTGGTCTCTAATCATATCTGCATGGCAATATTAGTATGCACAATAATCGCATATATGTAAATATCTTAAAGAACATTCATTAATCCACATGTCAAATTAACATAGATAGTCCATATAACATGTCAATATCATTAAAGATTTGTAGAGACAAAATTAGGCCCAACGTTTATGGTTTTGAGGATATATCAACATTCAAACATCAAGGTCCATGACAACTTCAACAAATAGATCATAATTCTACCAAAATTAAACCATAAACTAGATTCATCATTCCCCCCAACCTAAGGTTTTGTTGGTCCTCTAGCAGGGAAAGGGTTGTTCTTCTGCTTAGTCAAAGCCTTGAAATTTGCAACCACTAGCTGTCCTACATCAGTGTTTGTTGTGTGTGAATCAAAATACCAATAGAAACCTTGTTGTTTGTCCAATATGTTCCATCTTTGTCTCTCTGCAACAATATCATAGTGGTAAAACTTATAATTTGGCACGGACCACATCAGGATGGGTGGCTGAAAATGTCAGTGGAAACCAGAATCATCCTTTTGTCCTTCCAATCTATATATATCTGTCAATTATTTTAAGTGTTGCAGCATAGTTCTATATAGAGTGGGGCTCAGATTGCTTTAGCTCATCAGTTAGGTTATTCCATCTTTGTGATAGGTATCTCTTCATAGTTTCCTCTTTTGATTTTTACTTCACCTCATACTCACTATAGACTACTTCTATCCAAGGCATAATATTATTACCATAGCTAGGCCTGAGAAGCATTTTGTGCCACTCCCTGTAAATGTCCCTTGGATTTCTTGATTTAGCCCTGATGAGTAGAGGAATGTTGGATTCCATTTGCTTATAAGCCCCATATTGTTTTCCCCAATTGATTTCATTTTGTACCCAGGACATAAATTCCCTTAATTGGGCATCCCCAACATACAATAGTGGATTCCAATCATGGTCTTGAGTCATAGCATAATTGTGCAAAGAGAACTCGCATAGCAAATTATTCATCTCAGGGGAAGCAATCTGATAAGCATTGAAAAATTTTGTAGGAATCTCAAGGGAAGGGTTCGAACCTAAGACAATCCTTGCCAGCTTAAAACAAATACATTTATCCTTCAAATGTAGAGCATAGACCCTTGGAGGGGTCCTACACTCTAAAATTTCGGGTACCAAGTCTATCATGTCATTCACCTTCTTCTTTAACGTAACAATTTATGCATCCTTGTCTTCAATCTCCTCATCTTTCTTTTCCATTTCCTTCTTCAGCCTGTGTTTCTCCTTCCATTATTCTTCCCTTCTTTACATCTCTTTCCATAAATGCATAGCTACCATGTGCATTGAGAAATCAGGGGAGTTATGTATTCCTGCTAGCATTTTTCTTGGCACTGATGCTTGCTCTCCATATAGTACCAGCTACAAGGGTGTTGATTGTTTCCCCAATTTGGTTTGTAGGGCCTCTTGTTCCTATTCTTACTCATGCTGCAGGATCTCTTGTTGCAGGAAATCCTGATTTTCCTCATACCCTTGATTCTCAACTTGTTTTGCAATATTAGCAAGATTTTCCAGTGTTATGTTTGTTGCTTTCTCAAATATATCCTCTTCCTTGACATTTTCCTACCCCATTGGAGCTTATGTGTCCTCTTGTGTTATTTCTCTAGACTTAGGGCTTTCCTGCAAAGGCATACCAAAGGTTGAACTAGCTAGTCTTGTTTCTTGGGAGGGCTTTCACCTTTTCCTTTGGTTGCAAGATGAACAGTGTCAACCTTCCGCTTCCTAGAGCTTGGTACTTCTTTTTCTGCTGATTGCTTTTTAGGTTTTCCTTTTCTTATTTCTGCTTCTCTCTTTTGTGCCCTAGTTTTCATTAGGATGCCAAGAGGAACATCATCATCAGAATCTAGAGAGGAAATTTCTTTGTCTAAGTGCTCTATCCCAGAAGAGCTAATTTCTATGGTTTCTCCTACGTCAGGAGGGTTTACACTAGGGCCTACGCCAGAGGTTGAAGCACCAGGAGTGGCTTCAGCTGTGCTCAATCTCCTACTAGACCTACAAGGTTGAGGTAAAACCCTAGGTTGCAAATGCTCTGGTCTAATTCGATCAATATTTATGAATTCTTCCCCAAGTCATCTTAGACACATCATGCAAAGACTTCTCAATTAACAATTCGATCAAACAATGGTGGGAGATGGAATTGTCCCCACCTTTTTGAGTCTCAGTCCATAATTGAAAGAAGGTGGTATAGCACGTTCGACACATTCATTCTCCTCCTATGCCTCATGTGATTCAAGAGCTTGAAGTGCACGAAATGTAGATTCGACTAGCGTCCTTCACAGGTGATATATTTTATAACATTAACAACTATCTGCTTCCATGTCTCGGGCAGAGAGGTTCTTTTTGCACCTTATTTTTCCATGCTCAATGGAAGGTCACTAGGTTCTGTAAATTCAACCCTAGCTGATCTGGTGTCTCTGGAAGCAGGGTAATTTTTACTGTCGGTAAGCAACCCTATAAATTCTGCAATTCTTTCTTCAGTAGCCAATACTTCCATCCCTTTTATCATGGATTTTCCCTCAGACAATGTCTAGGAAAATTCTAATGCAATGTCTTCATTAAAACCATTCAGCCTCATAAAGTAGTTTAACCAATTGTAGTTTCTAAATTCAGCTTATGAACATGCATCCTACAGTAATACGTCATGAACCATGGGTTCATTCCTGATTAACCCACCTCCTATTTTCTACGATTACAATCGCTTTGCAAAGTTTTCCTTCCTGCAACATTGCCAATTTTCCAACACCAATGTCGTCTAAATTTTCTTTTTTTTGTTTTACCTCTTGGCAACTTAAGATTATGATAGGAACAATAATAGTAGTAAATAAGTAATAAAGGAAAGTTATGATGGAGAAAAATGGTGGTGGCGGTTAGTGTCACCTCACACATACAAGTCATCATTTCACTCAGAATTCAAATTGGATCAATTTAAATTTTGCTAACATAGACTAACATGGATTGACACATGGGAAAAGTACTCACATCTTCCCCCCCCAACCTAAATTTGAGCATGTGTCATCACATGCGAGGTGGTGAGGATGATTTGACAGGGATAGGGAATAATGACATGTTATATTGAACGTCCATATTAATTCACAGCAATAAAATGAATGCACTAAAGACAATTAAGACATAGCAATTAATGTGCACATACCTGGATTCATGGAAGATTTACTGCAAATATTGTGGAGGAAGTATCGATCGCCTTTTAAAAAATAAGTTGAGCAATTAATGAAAATGAGGTGGAATGAGGTGGAGTGGAATGAAGTGAAGTGATGGAAGAGAGAGAAAGGTGGAGATGGGTGGGTGGATGGGTGGATGGGTGAAGAAGTGGATCCCACAGAAGTGGAAGTCTTTATTATGACAAGTACATACCTTAATTAGCCAGAAGGGGGGACACTAGGTCCACTTCCTTTGGCTGCAAGAAGCTCGGGTGTTGCATGCTGAGTGAATTGTTGCAAGAACTCCTCTTTGGAAGTTGTTTTGTGATATAGTCTGAGGCAATGACCATTAACAAGAAGCTTAAATCTAATTGGGTCAATATTAGTGAGTTGTACAACACCATTGGGTAATACTTCAACAACCTTATATGGTCCTAGCCACCTTGTCTGCAATTTTCCTACATTCTCTTGATACCTTGAGTCATAAAGCAGGGCCCAATCTCCTAGTTGGAATTTCTTGTCCTTGATGAATTTATCATGCCACTTGATTCTCTGATTTTGCACTACCTCTATGTGATGCAAGGTTTCTCTCCTCATCTCATCCAAAGCATTCAGCTGCATGATTCTTTCTCTTTGTGCCTCAGAGATATCCATCCCCAAATCTATTGCAGTCCTAAGAGTCTTATGTTCAAATTCAATGGGCATCATGGTTGTCTTTCCATACAGAAACTCAAATGGAATGAAGCATTTAATTTTTTTCCAAGTAGTTCTGTAGGCCCAAATAGCTTCTGGTAACCTGTAAATTCCCAATCCTTTCTATGGATAGCTACTATTTTGGTTAGAATAGCTTCAATTTCTCTATTGGTCACCTCAACTTGGCCATTGGCCTCGGGGTGATAAGGAGAAGAATTATTGTGTCCTATGTTGTACTCATTAACTAGTGTTGTAACAAGGGTTGATGTGAATTAAGCCCCTTGATCAGTCACTATCTCTCTTGGAACTCCATACCTTGTGAAAATCTCCTCATAAAGAAATTCAACAACCTTATTTTCTTTTGCATGCTTCATGGCCTTAACTTCTACCCACTTTATTACATAATTAGTGCAAACTAAGATATAAGACTTACCATTTGATGGAGGGTCAATGGGTCCTAAAAAATCCAATCCCCACTTGTCAAAGAGATTGATTACTACCTGAGGGTAAGGTGGCATCTCATCAAATTTGGTTGGCCTGCCCATTCTTTGGCATCTATCACATTTTCTTGTATACCTTCCTGCATCCTTGTGTTCAAAATCTTCATTGTTGTCATCTTGGATACAAAATTTCCTCCACATGGTTCATTGTGACATGCATGCAAAATGTCATATGTCTCATCTTCTCTCACACATCTCCTCATGGCATGGTCTGGTCCAGTAAAAAATAAACATCTAGCAATCCATGAAAAAGGAAAAGATTTTTCAATGAGCACCCTTCTCTCTTTTGGAGAGAAGTGAGGAGGAATTGTCCCAGTGACTAGATAATTAGGTATGTCAGCATACCAGGGTGTTTGCACACTGATGGAGAATAGATGCTCATAAAAAAAAGAGCCATCTATGGCTTGATTATCTTCTAATGTAGTCAGCCTTGAAAGAAAATCTGCAACAACATTGGCCTTCCCTGGTTTATCTACAATGGTTATGTCAAACTCATGCATCAACAATAGCCATCTTGCCAACCTACTTGTGATCAAGGGTTTATTCATGAGATATCTAATGGCTGCATGATTGGTTTGCACAAAGATTTGGTAGCCTGTTATGTAGTGCCTGAATTTATTTAGGGCATAGATCACTGCCAACATTTTTTATTTTGTCATCGTATAATTGAATTCAACTCTTTGCAAGTTTTTGTTGACAAAATAAATGACATTTTTAATAGCTCCTTTTTGTCCTAAGATTGCTCCTATGGTATAATCTGATGCATTTGTATGGATGTAGAAAGGAAGCTCCCAATTAGGTCCTTGGAGTATAGGAGCATGAGTCAAAGTTGTCTTCAAATTAGAAAATGCTTTGTCACAGTCTTCTGTCCATTGAAATTCAACATCTTTGGTTAGAAGAGTATACAATGGTGTTGATATTTTGCTAAAATCCTTGATGAACCACCTATAATAGCCTACATATCCCAAGAAACTCCTAACATATTTTTTTTTTGTAGGTGTGGGAAGATTTGTGATTGTAGGATCTACTTGAATTCCTTTGTGAAAGATGTAGTGGCCAAGAATTACACCTTCCTACATCATCATAAAACACTTTTCACTATTTAGAGATAGATTGTGATCTTCACATCTCTATAGGACTCTCCTAAGACTCTCTAATGCTTCATTTAAATCAACACCATAGGTGGTGAAATCACCCATAGAAATTTCCATACAATCATGATAAATGTCTAAAAATATGATAATGACTTCCCTCTGAAACGTTGCAGGTGCATTGCATAAGCCAAATGGAAGTATTGAGTAGGCATAGGTCCCCCATGGATAGGTAAAGGTGGTCTTCTCCTAGTCCTTTAGTGCAATTTGGATATGGTTGTAGCCGTTGAATCCATCTAGAAAAGAAAAGTATTGCTTTCCTGCAAGTGATTCCAAAACTTGATCTATGAAAGGTAAGGGAAAATGGTCCTTTTCGGTGGCAGCATTGAGTTCCCTGTAATCAATAAAAACTAGCCATTTCCCTCCTTTCTTGGGCACAATCACTAATGGAGATAGCCACTGGCTATCTGAAATGGGGTAGATAAATCCTGCATCTAGCATTTCTGTAGTTCCCCTTTTAAAATTTCTCTCAGTGTAGGGTTAATTCTTCTTTGTGGCTACCTCACTGAGGTGCAATCATCTCTAATGTAAATTCTGTAAGTGAAAAGCTTAGGGTCCAATCCCTTCATATCATGATAGTCCCACGAAAATTCATGTTGGTGGGTCCTCAATAAGTTTTCCAATAACAACTGTTGTTCTTCACTCAATTTACTGTTAACATTTTTATATTTTCCTTCTAACACCTACACTTGTGTGGTTAACTCTATCATGGTTGCTTCATTAATGAAAAGTACCTTGAGTTCATATGGAAACAATGTATGGGACATACCTATTGCTGCAGGAAGTCTGGCTTTAGGAGGAGTGGTTGTAGGAAGAACGTTTGCAGGAAAAGTGGTTGCAGGAAGAGCTGGTAGAACTGTCTTGACTGGAGCAACAAAATGAGAAGATGATGCTTCCTCCACTTCACAATGGGTCTGAATGATGTTAGCCAATACTTCATCTTTGTCTTGAAGCTACATGAAAGGGCTTCTGCCTAACATCATAATTTTTTCCACATAATTAACTTCCTTGACCTCTTCACTATTGAATTTGACACCATTTTCTGATGACCGTTCGTCGGTCGTTCGACAAATCTTTGTTGGAAACGCGACAAAATGGAAAAAATATTTGCGTCGCTATTTTTTTGTTGAAAGGCCGATGACGAATTAAACGTCAAAATAACGACGAAGAATCATTGGTCGTCGGCATCATGAAATAGCTCAGACTTTCGTTGAAATATCGACGAACACTTCGTGTATCCACCGACGAATTACACCAAAAGTTCGTCGCCAGTTCGACGAAATGGGCAAGGAGTAGCGTCGAAACAACACCAGACGTTCGTCACAATTTTGACAAAATGGGCAAGGAGTAGCGTCGAAACAACACCAAAATTTTGTTGAACGTGCGACAAAATAGGCAAGTAGTAGCATTGAAACAACATGAAGAGTTCGTCAACTTTGTAATGAAAATACCAAGGAGTAGCATCGGAAGAACACCAAAAGTTTGTCGCAAGTGCGACGGAATGGGCAAGGAGTAGCGTGGAAACAATGCCAAAATTTTGTCGAAATTAAGATGAAATGGGCAAGGAGTAGCATGGAAACAATGCCAAAAGTTCATCAAAATTGTGACGAAATGGGCAAGGGGTAGCGTGGAAACAATGCCAAAATTTTGTTAAAATTATGACGAAATGGGCAAGGAGTTACGACAAAACAACGCCAAAAGTTCATTGAAATTGCGATGAAATGGGCAAGGAGTTACGACGAAACCTTCGTTGCAGCTATAGAAACTTCATCAAACCTTTCTGTTGATTCGTCAATGGTTTTTGTCGAAATTGTGACGAAGCATCAATTTTTATTTTTTTTAAATATTCATGGAAATGTACCATTGCGGAGACTGACAACTGATCATACATGTATACAGATTGCATATTGGTTTGATGCTTCAAATGATGCATTTCTTATATTGAAAAGTGCATTACCTTATTGAGCTTCTCTTTGTTTCGAGAATAGTTTAATATTCTCTACTTAACAAGGCCAACTACGTGATAGTGGAAGCTCATTTGGCCCCTCCCCCCTCACATCACTCTCAATTCCCCATACCCAATCATATAACATTAATCATTCATTCATCCATTAATAACATATAACATTCATTAATTAACATATTCACATTCATTCTTTAACATATAATATTCATTCTTTCAGTTTTTACATATTATAAAA
>VDFB02146334.1:48843-75074 GCA_007258455.2 Sequoia sempervirens | reverse complement strand
AGGTTGAGAGAAAGAGAGAAATGTAAGGAAAGCATAGTGTGGAAACACCTTCCAAATGCAAAATTCTTAGGAAAGAACTGCAAAAAGTCATTTAAATTGAGTTACAGTCATTAAGATGCACATTAATAGAACAAGATAATAGACAATTTAACACACACACAATTGAACTCCAAATTTGCATGGGAAAACCCTTATGGGAGAATAACTCACACACCAAGTAAAGTCACTTTGTATTACAATAAATAATGTTTACATACAGAGTTACAAAATCCACTCTTAGGTGTTAATTCATAGCAATATTACAATCCCCTGTTCAACCAACCACCAACAATCAACAACCAACCATCACTTTCCACCTTAGCATCAAACGGGTCCCACCAAGACACTCTTCACAACTTACCAAGTCTACCATTGCCATATTGAGGGGACACCAATTCGTCTCCCACCGATATTGTCTTGTCATACCGATCGATAAATTAGAGGTTTCAAAAACTTCAAAACCCTCAACATGAGGTTCCAAGGTTCTAACTTTTCACAATCTTGTGATATCACCACAGCTATCGGGTCATCAGAGAGACTCAAGATAGAGTCCCACCAACAAATTCAAGTCACACTAATGAGAGTCACCAACATGCTCACCACAACCCATCGCTCTATCAAGGAGACTCAAGGCAGAGTCCCACTGATAAGGCTAAGTCACAATGACAAGCTTCTTTCACATTCCATCGAGCCATTGAAGAGACCCAAGATAGATTCCCTTCGATGAGAGTAAGTCCTGCCAATGACAACCAAGTCATAGCTTTGGGTTGTCGGGGAGACATGAAACAAAGTCCCAGCAATCTAACCACTTCCCGCCGATAAGAAACTATGGTGAACAAATAAAGACCATTGGACCATCGATGGGACTGAGAACAAGGTCCCACCAATAAAGAACTATCAGGTCGATAGAGAAAAAAACACAACTGATGTAGGAAGTCGATCAAGCCAATAAATTTGAGGCACCTTTTCCAACATGCTCCCACTTGACAAAGAACTTACTGGCTTCTTCCAAACTCAAAGTTACTGAATATCATAGGCCCCAAAGCCCATCGAACTGACATATCACCTATACTTGTCTGTGCTCACAGGCTTTGTCAACACATCAACAAAATTCTCCAGAGTATCCTCTTTTTTAAGGTTAACCTTTCCATCCTACACCATATCACAAATGAAATAATACTGAACATCGATATGCTTCATCTTAGCATGGAAAGTGGGATTTTTTCACTAAACAGATAGCACTCTAACTATCACAACATCAGAACACAAATGTCTAAGCCAAATGGCTTCCTTACAGGCATGTGTTAATGCCATATACTCTGCCTCAGTAGTAGATAAAGCGACTACAACCTATTGCTTGCTCATCCAACTAACTACACCACCAAATAACATGAAGATGTATCCACTGGTGGACCTTCTGCTATCAATGTCCCCTGCCTAATTAAAATCCACATAACCACAAATGCTAAGAGATATCTATGATCCAACCAGGTTGCCATGATAACACAAAGAATACTCTGAAGTACCCTTCAAATATATGAAAACTCTCTTCACAACATCCCATTGCAACCTTCCTAGATTAACCATAAATAGACTAAGTACTCCCACTGCTTGAGCAATGTCTGGCCTAGTACAAACCATTGTATACATTAAACTATCAACTAGACTTGCATAGGGCGCCCTAGTCATGTCCTCCATCTTAGTAGGAGACTTTGGACAATCTTCAATAGATAGCTTTGTTCCCTGCAACAATGGAACAACTAACTGCTTGCAATTTGTCATACTAAATAGATCTCAAGGACATTATTAATATGCTTACTCTGGCTGAGCCAAAGCTTCCTACCTCCCCTATCCTTTCTAATTTTCATTCCTAGAATATACCTTGTTGCACCTAAATCTTTCATTTAAAACTCTACTGACAACTGACATTTAAAACAGAAATCATACCCTTACTATTCCCAAAGAATAACATATCATCCACATATAGGGCAATAATAAGTAAATGAACATTTTTAGTTTTGTAATACACACAATGATCTGATTTTGATCTCACAAATCCCAATGACAACACAAAAGTGTCAAATTTTTGGTACCATATTCTAGGTGATTGCTTTAAATAATATAGAGATTTCTTTAACTTGCAAACCAGACTTTCTTTACCTTTTTCAACAAAGTGCTTAGGATGGGACTTATAAATTTCTTTTTCTAGATCTCCATGAAGAAACGTTGTTTTCACATCCATCTACTCAACCTCTAAGCCATATGTTGCTGCAAGTGACAATAAAACTCTAATAGATGTCAGCTTAGCTATAGGAGAAAATATTTCTCCATAATCAATTCCCTCTACCTGGGAATAACCTTTCGCGACCAACCTAGCTTTATACTTCTCCACACTACCATCCAGACCAATTTTCTTCTTAAATACCCATTTACAACCAACAAGATCTTGACCTTCAGGCAAAGGTACCAAATCCCAGGTTTCATTTTTCTTCAATGATGCCATTTCCTCATTCATGACTTCTAACCAAGAATTTGAATCAGACATATTAATATCCTCCTTTACAGTCCTAGGCTCATCAATGTTAGTAATCAAAGCATAGGCATAATTTAAATCCAACATAGAAAATCCATACCTATTAGGTTGCCTCTTTTCATGTGTAGACCTCCTCATAGGTTGAGGCTGAGGCTGTGGTTCTTCTTGTTGTTCAAAAGTCCCAGAGTTGTTAGAGCTCTCCTTAGTTTTAGGTACACTTTGAATTTGTAGTTCCTCTTTATCTGGTGTTCGAGGAATTTCAACTACATCATTCTTCTTTTCTTCTTCTTTTGTCTCTGACTATAGATCAATTGTAGAAGGTTTCAGCTCCCGATATATTACACTTATGTTGTACACAACCTTCTCAGTAAAAGGGTTCCAAAGCTTGTATCTTTTCACACCAATGTTGTAGCCAATGAAGATACATTTTACAACTTTTTTTCCAACTTAGATATTTTCTCATTCGACACATAAACATATGCTTCGTAGCTAAAGATATGAATATGTGTCAAAGAGGGCTTCTTACCAAACCACACTTCCATAGGAATTTTGTCAACAAGAGTTGAACTAGGTGAACGATTAACCAAGTAACATGCTGTAGCCACAACCTCAGCCCAGAACTTCTTCTCCAGACCAACACTGCTCAAAATACTTCTCGCTCTTTCCATCAACATCATGTTTAACCTCTCAACAACTCCATTCTGCTATGGAGTATAAGGCGTAGTTTTATTCCTTTTAATCTCATGGTCTTTGCAATACCTTTCAAAATATGCAGAACAAAACTCATCGTAATTATCCATCCTCAAGAATTTAATTCTTTAGCCTCATTTTCTACCAAGTTTTTAAACTTTTTAAATCAACTGAACACTTTTGATTTACTTTTAAGAAAATACACAAATTCCCTTCTCAAATAACCATCAATAAAAGAAACATAATATTTAGACTTCAATAATGAAGGAACATTTACTGGAGAAAATACATTAGAGTGAACATAATCTAGTATGCCAAAAAATTTATGAGGACTAGAGTAAAATGAAACACAGTGTTGCTTTCCATAAATGCAATGTTCACAAAAATTGAATTCAATGTTACAATCAACAAGCCCTTCTACCAGGTTTTTATTTTTCAAGGCTTTAAAGGCCTTTTCTCCTATGTGACAGAGTCTATGATGCCACAACATGGCTTTCTCTATTGGGAGTTTCACCTCCAAAAAGTTTCCACCCAAAGGAACTTTTTTATTCTCTACACGAGCATCCTTGCTTGACTTTGCAGAGGCACCGTTGCATTGAATAGCCTGTGCATCCAGCTTGTATAGAGTTCCAATATGTGCACCCTTGGCCAACATCATCGAGCCTCTAATCATCTTACAACCACCACTCAAGAATGAAACTTACACACCAACATCATTTAGCTTACTAATAGAAAGCATATTACAAGCTAGACTTGGTATGTGCAAATACACCATCAATTCCTTTTATTCTTCCATCAGAAATTGAATTCTAACTCTTCCACAACTAACAATTTTAAGAGATGAATCACTTTCCAGGTACACCATTCCACTAGCATACTTTTCATACTTTGTGAACCAATCTCTATGAGATGTCATGTGAAAAGATGCCCTTGAGTCAATAAGCTAGACATCATCTGATGGTTGAGTTGCCAAGGCTGCAATGAAGGCATCTGCATCACCCTGAGAGGAATCATTATTTGAAGAGTTGTTCTTCTTATTCTTCTTTTTCTCCTCTTTACAATCCTTCCGGATATGACCAGTTTGCCCACAATTCCAACATTTCACCTTGGACTTCTTTCCAGGAGACTTTGATCTCCCTTTAGATTTGGATTTAGACCTTTTTTCTTTCTTTTTGCCTCTCTCCTTTGATCTTCCTTGAGCAGAAAGGGCCTCCTTGGCCATCTTAGAAGATTTCCTCCACATTTCTTTTGATAGTGGCGAAGCAACCACATCTTTTGTCTTGAAAGTGTTTATTGTACTTCCAATAGCCATCACCAAATGATCCCATGTGTCAGGTAAGGAACATAATAGAAGCATACATTGATCCTCCTCCATCTTCACACCTATAGAAGCCAACTGAGCAACAATCGTATTAAATGAATTTAGATGGTCTACTACGGATGCGCCTTCTTCCATCTTCAAGGAGTATAACTTCTTCCTCAGGAATGAATTATTCACCTGAGACTTTCCCTGATAAATATCACCAATTTTCTTCCATATTGAAGATGCAGTCTTCTCCTCATGGATGTTCAGGAGAACAAAATCAACAAGACAAAGTCTTATCATCCCTTTGGATTTTCTATCTATGAAGTCCCAATCTTCTTGCTTCATACTTGATGGTTTTATTCTCATAATAGCAATCCAAAGATCTTTATCCACCAACAGGTCTTCCATTTTGAGTTTCCACAACTCAAAATTGTTGCCATTAAACTTTTCAATTTCTATTCTACCTGATGTGCTTGACATCTTAATTTGTAATCAAGACAATCAGTTTTATCTACAAGACTCCCATTGAACATAATTAGCACAAAAAACTAGACCTACCCACAAGGATACCACAACTAGCCAAGCTTTGATACCACTTGTAAGGAAAGCACAGTGCGGAAATGCCTTCCAAATGCAAAATTCTACAGAAAGAAGTGCAGAAAATTTTATTTAAATCGAGTTACATTAATTAAGATGCACATTAACAGAACAAGAGAATATACAATTTAACACACAAAATTGAACACCAGATTTACGTGGAAAAACCCTTATGGGAGAAAAACCCACACACCAAGTAAAGTCACTTTATATTACAATAAATAATGCTTACATACAGAGTTACAGACTCCACTCTTAGGTGTTAATTCACAACAACATTACAATCTCGTGATCAACCTCATACATAGATTATGAATATAGTTTTGTTCTCAAACACTGTTACAATGCTCATAAGCATACAATGTAGAACATCAATCAACCGAACCTCATCAATTGAACCCCTACTCATTTCAAAGTGTTACAATATATATTTGACATCCAATTATGGCCGCTTCAATTCCATAAAACCAATTGTTTCAATTGTACACAAACCATCACAAACATTGGCTTTGATGTTTGTTTAGTTGCCAAGTCAGTCATCAACCAACTGCCAACAGTCAGCAATCAACCATCACTTTCCACCTCAACATCAAATGGGTCCCACCAAGATGCTCTTCACAACTTACCAAGTCAACCATCGCCATATCGGGGGGACACCAATTTGTGGCGATCTAACCACTTCCCGTCGATAAGACAACAGTGAAAAAATAGAGACCATTAGACCATCGATGGGACTGAGAACAAGGTCTCGTCGATAAATAACTTTCAGGTCGATAGAGAAACAAACATAATTTCTACAGGAAGTCAATCAAGCCAGTAAATCTGAAGAACCATTTCCAACAAGAAAGATGGAATATAATATATTATATTATTAAATATATAATATTATATTTATATTTGGTATAACATTAAATATTTATATTAAATATAATGTATATTCTATTAATATTTCCTTGTATTTATTATTTATCATATATTATATTATATATATATATTAATATTATATATTATATTAAGGGTTGATCCCACAATGCAATGCTTAAGTTGCAAGGGCAACAGTTGGGTTGTTTAAGGTTTGAATCCCACAACTTGCTCCGGTGGAGCGAAAGCTTAAAGTCAGTTTTGACACCATCAGGTTGCAAGGTTGTGGTTGTTTCTAGGGTGTTGCTCCTTAGTAGCAATTTACCAAGCCAAAAAAAAATATTATATATTATATATATTAATATTAATATATATTAATATATATAATATACATTAATATATATTATATATATTAATATAGATTATATATATTATATTAATATTTTTGTTTTAATAAACAAATATCTGTTTCATTAGATATATGTTTTAATGGATATACATTTTGCTTTGGTATTTGGCTTGGGGACAACCAACCCAAAAAGTCAACATCCCCAACGTGTTTACAGGGGTTGCAAGAGTTTTTCAAACTTCACCCTTCATGCTGACAACTTTTTTCATCCAATTTTGATGAAACGAAAAAGGTTTGTTGAACAAATTGAGGACTTTCTACTGATATATTATTGATTTTCTACATGCAATATGTGTAAAGTCTTGATTGATAGGTTGATTGAAAAACATTTATAACTTTTAAGCGATTAAACATTTTTTGAATTTGAAAGAAGCATCACACACTATGCTTCACAAATTATAGTTAAAAAAAAAGAATCATTAATTTTTGACTAAGTTAGAGTGGTCGACAAATAGTTTTTAATATTTTTAAAAAATCCTACTAAAAAATTCATATCTAATTATTTACTTGCAAAAAATTATAAAAATATGTGCATCACGTTTGGGCATGTGTCCTCTACTTCTACTGAAATATTTAGAAAAAATATTTATTTTTACTCCCCATTAGAGTGGTCGGACAAGCATTTGCTTTTTATTTTTTTTTAGAAAATTTAGTACTACTACATTGAAATTTCAAATTTTCACAAAATAGAATTTTTTTTTTTTCTAAAAAAGGACTAGTAGCTTAGAAACTACATTCAATTTGATATAATTTTTTTTGTACATATTTTTTAAATTATGTTAATAAACTATTCAAATTTTTATGTCAAGTTGTCTAACTATTTTTTTTGAATTTTCATTATCACTTAAGGGCCTAGTTTGGACCCCATGATCCTGCACTGACCCATACCAAAACACGTGAGGAAATAGAACAAGAGGAAACCACAAAGTAAGCACATATAAAATTATCAATTCATATGGCTTTGAAAAGTGCAAATATAAGAGATGTGGATGCTACCACAATAATGGGTTACACTGCCTGGGACATCCTGATTTTTGTTGAAATCACATTTTTTTAGAAAGTATAAGATGATTTAAGCCCTTAAAGGTTCTATTTAAAGGATTTTAATTGAAGAGGGTTTGATCAAATCCTCCTTAGATCAAACCACGCTAGTTTAAAACCATACCTATAATGGAGTATCTTCTACACCTATCAAAATGTTGATAAAAAACCACTTTTGATTTACCTTTTGTGGGATCAAATGAATTCATTTAAAATTTATGTTTTGTAAATATGTGGTCTTTATTATAAGTTTCCCCAAAAGTATAATTTTAAATATATATTTTATTTTATTATTATATTTATTTTTTATTTCTGGTAAATGTAGGTTTTTCAACGAAAATCAAGCTCTTTGTTCTGCACATGTGGAAAAATAGTAGATTACCAAAAAAAATTGAAAACATCTACAATCTTAGTATTGATGTCTTTGATCCAACAAAAAAAATAAAATTGAATTTCTATTCATACAAAAATGGTTGTGTTATATAGTAAAACCTATATCAAAATTGTAATTAGTTTGACTTCAAAACTTAATTAAAAAAAATCAATAAAACACAATGAAACCAAATAAAAGAGCTAGATATCATAGTTACAAATCTAAATTCAAAAATATTATAATTTTATCCTTCATAGAAAACAAGTTGTGTTATATAGTAAACATCACTCTTTAAAAATGGTGTTTACTGTTAAAAACTAGTTAGATCAAAGGAGATGGAAAAAGTAATGCAATTTAATTCCAATTTTTTTTTTTAAATATATATTTAGAATCTACAGATAAAATGTCACAAATCACTAATTTGCATCATCTTCAAATTCCTCATGGTTTAACAACTATATGTGTTTGAAAGTGAAAATTTAGTTAAAAAGGTTCGGTTCAATGTCAAGTTTGACCAAAAAGTGTAACCCACTATTGTGAGATCACCCATATAGAGATTAAGTACATTTATCTAAAAACAAATCAAAGAAGGGGATAAATAAGATAAGAGAAAAATGAAAAGGAAGAAACAAAAATATGAAAAAAGGGGACGCATCAAAGCAAATAGCTACTCCAACAAAACAATAACCAAGTAAGATAAAAACATATTTAGCAAAGTAGAATTATTAGACTTCACTAGTGATAGTAAGCCTAGGCATCCTTATGAATACTCCAATGGGACCTCAAAATAATTTCATGTAGATATTACCCATCTAAAAGATGGATTTGGTAGAAGATTTTATTAGTAGTACACAACAAGATTTAATACAAAGAGTTATTACATTAGAAGGCATGGAAAAATGGTTCAAATAATGTAATAATAAAAACCACATATACAAATAGACTTATCAATAGTAATACCTATTTAGCTAGAAGGAACAATGCGAGAATTGTTAACTCACATAAGCAATTGAGAATAAGAAAAATAAAATATTAGAAATCAATTATAAAAGGCCATGAAAAAATAAGTTGAGAAAGTCACAATAAAAATGAAGAAATAAATGATGTAACTTAGACCAATAACTCAAGGAACTTAAAAATACTTGTAGTAAAATATCTACATTATATCAATACTATACCAACTAGCTACAAATTAAGATGCCTCAAAAGACTTAAAAATATGCCTTAAAGCTCAAATCTCGACACCTTCAAGAAACTATAATTTTATGACAAATTTAGATAGATCACATCAAAACTCAAAGAGAAAAAAAAAAAAAACCAACATACTAAGTTGAGAGAACAAAGAATAAGAACAATAATTTAATTGAAAAATTTGGAATTGAGAGTGAGTACATTTTTTGGTTTTATTATCTAAAACTCTCCTCAAAGTACAAGAAGTTATTTTTATAATAGTGTAACCAAGTAATTTGGAAACTACAAATAGAGAGTATACAAAAATTTCATCTATGACACAAGAAGTGCACTATATGATAAAGAGATAAGAGGAAAAGTAAGAGTAGATAAAGGCTACCTATCAACATCTCCAATCCTAGACTTGCATTCAAATAGAGAAATGTGTTTTCAAAATAAGACAATGTCTTAGGCCCTGAGAGGGTGTTGGTAGAAAATAAACCAATAGCCACCAAAAGATAAGTGTGGTATTAAATAGCATAATTTCAAAAAAATAAAAGAAAAATCTTTGCATCTCTATTTTAAAAAATAAACGTGTTTTTAATAGAAAAAATTAAATTAAATTAAACATCACTAATTACAATAATTTTACCTAATGACATGTACTAATAATTCTTATACCTATGACTTTATATGCTAGCATCTCTATAATATAAAGATTAAAAGTCAATATCTACAACTTTATTCACTAGCATTTGCATAATCTACAACTTTATGTGTAAATTATAAAATATTATATCTTTTACCAACCAAAACAAATTTAAAACAATTTTCACCATTAAATTTTTGCAAATATTTCAAAAAAATAATTAAAAAAAATGCTCCAAAAAAAAAAACCTATAAAATCTATTGTTCTTATAAATATACCCTTAACACCCACAATTTTTAGCCAATCATATACATGGTAAGTAGTTTTGAACAATTTTAAAGTTATATAAATCTTTGCATCTCTACTTTAAGAAAATATAGGTATTTCTTAAGGGAAAAAATAATGACTTCTAATTTGCTATAAAACATAATTATTAAGAACTTCAATTAAACATCACTAATTGCAATAATATTATCTAACAACAAGTACTAATAATTCTTATACCTATGACTTCATATGCTACAATCTCCATAATATAAAACATGAAAGTGAATAGCTACAACTTTATATGCTAACATTTGGATTATCTACACTAACCAAGAAGAGTCATTGTCCATAATTCTAAAAAGCATTTTTTTAAACCCACATAATTGAAGTTGTTAAATATTATAACTTAATTGTTTCAAAATTTTATTTTAACTAAAAGAGGGGTAAAAATTTATTCAATACAAAGCAAGGGCATTACACATACCTATCAAAATTTTATTTTCATTTAAACTTCAAAAAATTATAAAATAAAACAATTCTTACTAAAATCATTCATTAACTAATAATATCAATTGTTATACATCAAATTTTAGAAATTCACACTACGATGAATTTAAACATGATGTCATTTTGAAATATTGAAGATTTCAACTAAATTCTAAATTATATAGATTGAAGTTAAGCATGCAAACAAAAAACAGAAATAGAAATAGATAGAGAAGTTTAAGAGATTTTTAATGGGTGGAAAGATCATTGTTCTAGACTAATTAAGTCTTTGATCAAGAAAAATAAATTTTAAATTTGATCCAAGATCAGTACACATGATTTATTTTAAAAACAAAAAGACACTATTATTTTGAAAAATATATGAATAAAATGTTCAAATATAACAAAAATTATATTCAATCCACACTTCATAAAATTAAAATAATAAAAAAATATACTTATCAGAAGAGAATAATACATATATATTTTCTTCATCCTTATAAATTACCCAAACCCTTTTTATTTCCTTATTTCTATCAACATCCTATGGTTTTTTCTTAATTTTTAAAACATTTTCACTGGTTTTAATTTTATCAAACATAAAATAAACAAACAGAGTTAAGATAATTAATTATCACACATTGTAGCTAATTATTACATATAAGTCAAACTGAAAATAAAAATCTAATGTTGAGGAGAAGTTTTAATTAAACTGTTAAGACAATTCAATTTTCCAAACTAATATAATTTCAGTTCAGATGTTCATCTGACCAAGGAAATCAACTGCCACATAACTACATGCACACCCTTCCAAGCTATATATAAAACTGGCTTTGGGACGGAGAAAACGTTCGCTCTGCACCCACAACCAAAAAAAACACTATAATTAAGAAAAAAAAAACAGGGGGTTTACTGCAGTGAGCATGAGTGAAAATTTAATTACACCCCTGGTTTGGCACTATAGTATAAAGGACCCTTATGGGTCTTTTCTAGCGAATAGATAAAAAATTAAGTGTTGAGATATTTTACCAGGATGTCAAGTCAACCATCAAGCCAATCCAAACTGAATTGTACTTCCACGATTTCAACTATAAGCTCTGGGATGGCAATTCTCTTGGCCTGCAACCACTGTTTCCCAATCTTCTCATCACAGATGACATGTTTCAGGGAAGTTAGTCCACAAACACTTCTAGGTAGCCTCTTCAAACGAGAACACTCTCTCATATCTAACTCGGTCAATTTCTTTAGATGGCCTATTTCCTCTGGAAGTTCTTTCAAACCCACACATACTGAAATGTCCAGATATTCCAGCCACCCAAGGTTTCCAATTGATGATGGAAGCTCTTTTAGGCCTGGCAGTGCTGACAACCTTAACACTCTCAGAGAGCTCAGATTTCCAAGGTCATACGGTAACTTCTGAACCTGATGGCAGTTGGTAATAGACCACATGTGAGCGGAAGGCATATAGCAGATACTTGGGGGCAACTCTTCTAAATCACTGCAGTGATCCACGTTAAAATCATGCAGCTTGGTATTGTTGAATGTGGATGCATTTTTAAACCCTTCGCATAAGCTTAAAGATAGCTTCTCCAAGTTCTGCAGTGCTTTGCTCTGTTTTAATACAGCTGCTGCAATCACCTTCTCCAAGCGGACACTTTTGAGTTGACTGAGGGAAGACAAGGTTTCTAGGCCTTTCACAGTTGCTCTCTTTGTACCATAATTGAATACCATAAGAAATTTCAATTTCTTCATGGATTTCAAAAATGGAGGGAGGCAATATTCACTCGCATTAAAGAGTAATACCAGAGCCTCTGCTTCCGCGAAATTCATCTCGTACCACTGGTTTTCCTCCATAGGGCCTGCCGTACAAATTGGAAATAAAATTCAATTAGAGAGTAAAATATATGGCCACAAGTACTAGTTGTTTGGGTTATGGACAGACAATTGATGTTTGATTTTCCTAGTCCTATTTATTATCATGTTAGTCATGCACATAATACATCCACAAAATTTGGTAATTTTTAATTTAACAATAATTAATTACACCTAAGCTAGATGCAAGATTTACTACAGAAATTTTAAGATCTAATAAAACATATGGCCAGAATTAATTTCAGATCCCATCTGTGAAACATCTTGTAACCCACCTGTGTGAACAGAGACAATTTGAGCATCAAACTGTGTATCACAAAATTTCCATGACCCTGGCAAATCATGCTCCTTCCTGGGCATAAGTAACCTCTTCCTGTGGACTATATCACCTTGGCATCCCAAATACAAGGCTAAATCTCTCATTACATCGTGCTGATAAAAGTACAGCTCGGAGACACTTCCATGAGAAATTGCTGCTCCGCTCCTGATAAGTGCAACCGCCATGTCAATAATGTTAAAAGAATTGATAATAAAAATTCTGTACATAAAAAGATAAACAATTACCCTGGATTGCTAGTTAAATTCAAAAGATTTCGGCTTGCAAGTTCCAACAGGATGACAAAGGCATCTTGCCATTCCAGGTTTCGAAAATAAACCCAAATATCTAGCAGTGCATCAGCACAGATCTTTGTGTCCTCAGGAAATGACCCCAAGTCTAGGAAACATTCCTTCACCACATCATCTAACAAATCAACACTCGTCTCCAAGCATTTAAGAAGCCCATCTTTGTGATAATTCGATATTGGTTCCCCTTTAGAAAGCTTGTTCTTTGCAATCTCCCAGACTACAGGAGGTTCCCCGTGCAACGAGCTTGCAATCACCTTAAGAGCTAATGGCAAACCCTTACATTCAGCTTGCACCTGTAACTCATAGAATGGAAAAAATAAAAACATTCAAGAGGCCATGTAGGGCAACGAAAAATATATGTTTGCAGATTAATCACAGCCTAGGTCCATAAATGCTTAATTTAATTGCTTAATACTAAGTTGCTTGGTAAACCGACTGTATAAATTATTTTTCTCATAATGCTTAATTGAATGTTCCACTCATGCTTGCCCTGTCCTTATTGCATCCTGTCTAATCCAGCAAAACATCAAAGGATATATTTTGTTATAGCAAAAATTCCAGATAAAAAAATAAATAAAAACTTATGCATATTTAAATAATACAGATTTCACTCAACTCTCACAAAACAACAAAGAGCTGAGAGAAGAATAAAAACCTCCTTCACCAGATTTGCATCTGCAGAGCATGGAATTGATGTTTGTCCGAATGCCCAGAAGCAGAAAAGTGACAGAGCATCTTCCTGGCCCAGCAATGGTAACTGATACAATTGAGTAGAGTGGTTTCTAGGGATAATGGAGCTATCTCTAGTTGTGACAAGGGTTTTGTATCCCGGCCCTTCAAATAGCAAATTTTCCAGGCTTACTCTGTCCCAGACATCATCCAGAATCACCAGAGTTGGCTTCACCTGCTTCAGAAGCTGCTGTTTCAGTTGTATATGTGCATCTTCCACATTTTGAAACTCAGGTTTCTTCTTCCCAACGATCTTTTCCCACATTATCTCTAAAATGCCCTTAAGATTTGGAGACTGTGAAACTGTCATGAAAAATATGTTGTTTCCAAAATAATCTGATATACAGAATAAACCAAATATGTTTAGTAAATTCTTTAACATGCAAGAAAAATAAACGTTTAATCAAACTAAAGCAGGCTGCCTACTGCAAACTGAAACCAGTGGTAGAGTACATAGAGCCACACAAAAACACCTTAAGACGAGTCCTAACTAAATAAAATAGAGAATGACAACTACTGCATAAAATTGTAAACCAGACAGATTTATATTTGTAATCTACTATATGAAATCCAAAAGTAGAGTCAAGACAACTAAAATAAGCTTTAAGAACTCATTTCAGAACTATCATCCCTAAAAAGTAGGTAACATCTGGCTTATGAGGATGTTAATTGTTAAAAGCTCAGTTGTCTCATCTCCTCCTCAGAAAAGGGGAATAAAAAGCACCCAAAATCTTGGCATATGTTGGCATTCAAGGCAGAAAATGCAGAAATTTCAGAGAGTACCTTTCAAATGAAAATTTAAAACAATGGGAAAACACGACACAAATTGAGGGTAATGACGTTTCACCTTTAATTTGAGGATCATTGCAGAGAGCCAGGGCCAATGTCGTTTTTCCCCCGCCTCCCATACACTGCACTCCAACGACAGACACTTCACTGTCGAACAAAAGCTCTTTCAAATCCCCAGTGGATTTCTCCAGACCCACCAAAATTTGAGATTTGTCCTGACCATTATCATGATTATAGCTTGCAGAATCTCCTACAGTCTCATTACAGTCAAACAAATCATCCAAAACCATTTGTTGAAGCATCATGGTATTTTGGCAAGGATCATTTGTTAACATGGAAGCTTGTTTGAAGATGTAGTCATTCAGTCCCCTGCTTATATCTGCAGACTCGGATGGATAAATTTTGTTCAGTTCTGCTAAAAGAACTCTTGTATCAAGCAATATGTGGGCGGGAATTAAGGCCAGGAAGCCAGTAATCTCCTTTTCAAGCTTGAGAATCTGCGAAGCATACCTATAATTGAGAGGCAGGTTGAAAGTGCTAATATTTTCGCATTTTTTCACAAGCTCGGCACCTCTTACAAGTGTGTTGTAAAACTGGTGAAAGATGGGATTTTGCCGATCCTTGGGCAACTTCAGTTCCGATATGTAAAGTTCCTGAATGGCTGATGTTAAAGACTTTAGCAGAGCATCGGCTCTAACGCTCAGACTCTTGCAATTGAAAATCTGCATGATGTGTATATCAACGAGAATAATAAAAAGCGGTATTCTTACAGACTACTTACTTTCCTCTGTTCTGCAGTTTGGAACATGCTGAGCTGTATGCTCACAAATTCTTAACCAGGACTCTGCTTCAACTCAAATATCAATGGCAGCAACACGAGTTGAAAAAAAATAACGTCCAGTGGCATTCTTGAAAGAAAGCGGCACAATTTTCACCCTCTACACTATGTAGAAGAAAACACAGATTCGATATTTTAGAAATGATTGAATTGGTCTCTGAGATAATAGGCCTATATATAACGAGTGGTGGTGGTTAGGGAAATTTTGGTTCAAATAGGCGGAGAAATCATTTTTGACTTGTCTAAGTTTTGACTTTGTTTAAGTGATTGGTTGGGGCTCAAAATTTAGTATAGCTATATTAATAGCATGTAGTTTTTACAGTCTACGGAAATGTATTCTTAACTATCTTAAGATTTCTGACTTGAAACTGTGTGTCAAACTCCACTATCCATGATCTCACACAGTTCAACCCAAAAATCTCAACAGTACTTTAGAGTATATTGTTTAAACTTTGCCTTTTATTGAAATGTTATATAGAGATTTAAATTAGAAATATATTTTTTGAATTATATATTAATTATTTTATTTATTTATTTATAAAAAAGAT
The DNA here is from genome assembly GCA_007258455.2 of Sequoia sempervirens. NCBI lineage: Eukaryota > Viridiplantae > Streptophyta > Pinopsida > Cupressales > Cupressaceae > Sequoia > Sequoia sempervirens. The sequence goes on along the minus strand of VDFB02146334.1, from coordinate 59,250 downwards.
TATTTTGTTTTATATTATTTTAAAATTGTTTAAAAACTGTTTTATTTTTATTGTTTCAAAGAAGTAAAATATTATTTTATTTTAATTTTTATTTATATAAATAACAAATATTTTATTTTAATTATTTTTTAAAATATAATTATAGTTTAATTTTTGTAACAATTTGAAACTTGTTAATTATTTTGTATAAAAATATATATTATATTATATTTAAAAAAATTAAGCTGGGTAGAAATATTTGAATATAGATATAGATCACATTCTAAAGTCCACGAAGGGTTATGATTAGATGATTATATCATAACAAGAGACAATTTCAGATTAGATATACAAATTTCATGAATGGTTGGGGTTAAAAAATTTAACAGGGCACCGACTCCAATGCTCATACTCTTCTGTTCTGCAGTTTAAAACGTGTGAACAACATATTTACAAATTCTTAAACAGGACTCTCCTATAATTCAAATATTACTGGCCTTCTTGAAAGAAGGCACAATCTCACTTCTATGAACAGAAATGCAAATTTGATTTTTTTTTTAAATATCATTTAAAGAAGATGTAACCTACATTTTTATAAGTTAGTTATTGATGGAATGTATATTCAAGATTCATAATAAAAATAAAAAATATATTTACATATAATTATTTATAGGTTATATATTTTCAATATATTTATAAAAAATATTTATATTTAAAATTTTAATTAATAATATAAATACATTAATATCAATAGTTTAAATTTATTTAGTATTCTAGTAGGGGCATATAGTTTGTGAGCACAAGGGTTCAATGGGGCTTTGGAATATTAAGTTATTAGCATGTACACCAATAATTTCAACACAAAGGTTCAAATGTGTGAGGACAATGGATTAGGAAAGACACAATGCCCACATAAGTTTGAATCTTGATAGCTTCAATATCAATACCATGAACAACTATAATTAATAATGTATTTAATTGAATGGGAATGCGTTAAATATTTTATACTTATTGTCAAGTGAATAGTATACAATTATTTTATATATGTTCTCTTCATAATAATAAAAAGAACTATAATCTACAATAAAAGTGAATAAAAAGATAAGTTCTTACTATAGAATACATGTTTCTAGTTATTACTTTTTAAAAATGGTTTTGAAAGTTTTTTACCTAAAGTTATAGTTAGTGATTATAAAAAATAAGTTCCCTATTAAATAAAAATATGTTAAGAATTCACCCTTAAAAAAGATGTTGATAGTCACTACGCAATTTAAAAGGTTTGGAAATTCGCACCCAAAGTAATAGTTATTAAAACGTTTGTATGTACTAAGAGGTTGGTAAGTCGTCAAATATCTTAAAGTATAAAGTGGTCTTGAACAAAAAACTTACTAGCTAAGACATTTGATGAAAAAATAAAAATAAAAATTATTGAAGTAATATATGAAACGATTATTTCATGAGCTCTCTAATCTTCATCATCAATGTGATTGTTACTCATTATAGAGTGGGGGCATTGATTTGAAATGTTTTTAAATTATTAAAGAGTGAAGTAATAGGAAAGCATGATAAAGATGGCATATTAATGCGAGTAAATAAATAAATTATTCTATTAATTTTGTATTAGTTAATAGATTAGTGATCTATTTTCTACTTTTAGGAGCCATCCTAGAAATTTCAAGGACATGCTCTCACAATTTTGAATGTTCTATTTATTCTTTTTTTCCCTACCTTTTCTCTCATTTTTGTGGATGTTTTAAGCTTCTTTTTAAAATATCAAGGATGCTACCCTTTTTTAGTTTGTTTAGGTTTCATTGATGTTATGGGTTATTGTTGGTAGCTGGCTTTGTTCTAGATAGTTGTCACTAGATTATTTTAAAGGTTAGGAAATCCTTGCCCAAAGTTATTGTTATTAAAATGTTTATGTGTACTAAGAGGTTCATAAATTATCAAAACTTTTTAAGAATAAAGTGATGTTAAGAAATAAATGTGTTTGCTAAGATATTAATGAATAATGTGCATGATAGTAATATGTAAGATTATTATTCCATGAGCTCTCTAATCTTCATAATGATATGAATTAGAGTTGATTATTACTCATTAAGAATTGGGGACATTGATTTGAAATTTCTTCAATATTGAAGAGTGAAGTAATAAGAAAGAATAATAAAGACACCATAATAGTGTGAGCAAATAAATAATTATTCTATAATTTTATATTAGTTTATAAAATAGTGATCTATCTTCTACTTTTGGGAGCCATCTTAGATATTTTAATGATATGCTCCCCCAATTTTACATGTCTCTTGTACCCTTTTTTTCCTACCTTTCCTCTCACTTTTTTGGGATGTTTCAGAATTCTTTTTAAATCTCAGGGATGTTGGTTATTTTAGAAAGGTTACTTGGGGTTTTCTTATTGTGATACCGCAAATATGATAAGGACATCTTGAATGTTAGAGTGAAATTTGATCTTGTCATGATTTTTTTGATTCATTGATACTTACATGGCCTACCATTAAGTTATTGTACCTTGTAGTTGTAACCTATATATATAAATTTGTATATTGCATGTGCAACTTGCACTTATAATTATAGCATGATTAGTGCACTAATGGGCTAGTCTACTCTATTGTAACTTGTTGAGAGATGTATAAATAGAGGTGATGCCTCCCAACATTTACAATCAATTGGTTGGGCTCCAAAAATGTTGTTGCACTTCCTAGAACTAAATCTCACTCACAAGGCTAGCGTTGTCATCATGCAAGTGAAATCAACTCATAAATAGATTGTGGAGGGTTGAAAGCTAAATCTATGAGAGTGGATTTTATCTCTTACATATTTGAGCTTAGCTTAGACTCATGAGGACATTCCCAAGGTTATACCTTTACAAGTATTGAAATTATATGAGGAACAATAATTAATTAATGACAATCAAACCTAACTTGTTGTATTGGCCATAAATATTATCATTGAACCAAGAACAACTAGTTTCCTCAAAACCCTTATATAGCTTATATGAACGTCCAAGTATGACTGATGTAAAATATATCTATTGAATATTTACTTGAGAATGATTCCCTAGTTTTATTAACAATTATGGATGCATAGGAAGGACTGATTCTAAATTATTGATTAATGTTCATTTAATTGAATGTGTGTCATTGATTAGAACTCCAGACCAGTGCCTCTCTATTGGGTGAAACATAAAAATGTGGACACCCTAATTTTAATTCTCAAAACCTAGGGTTAATGTTCCATCATTTCTAGGATTTCATTAGGATGCAAATCAATGAGGTGCATAGATTGACTTACAACCTCCAAGGTGAGTCAATTAGACCTAGATATGATCCTTTTGAGTCTTAGGAATGAATTGGAATGATTGACCTAATTAAAGTATATGACCTAATATGAGGGTAAACCCACAAAAGTGGTTTACAATTCTAGTGAGGAAGGAAAAATTGCAAAAAATGACCCCATGCAAAAAAAATTGGTTTTTGGGGGTTTGAACGAACTTTTGGTTCGAGCGAACCCAAACGGGGTTCAATAGAACCCCGCTTCGAGTGAACCCATTTAATGATGGGGCCCACCATTCCCAAAAAAAAGCCAAAAGTGGAAAGGGGGTTCGCTCGAACCAGGGTTTGAGCAAACCCTCCTTTTCCCCCCTTCTCCCCTCAAGCACCAAAAAGTCCAGAATTTTGCACTTTGAAGCTCGGTTGAGGATGAAAATGGAGGAGAATTCATAGACCCAATTGGATGATGGTAGTCCTTAGAATGAACTATCCAACAAATATAATTTTAATATGTTTTAGTTTTATTATATATTTGTTTTTAGTTTTATTAAACATAGGTTTTTCATCGAAAATCAAGCTCTTGTTCTGCACATGTGGAAAAATAGATTATCAAAACAAAATTGAAAAATATGAGTGCACAGATATTGAAGTCCTTGATCCAACAAAAAAAATTAATTTCGATACATACAAAAAGTTACATGCTATACGGTCCACCTATGTCTAAATTGTAATGAGTTTGACTTCAAAACTTGATTAATTAAAAAATATTCAATAAAACACTATGAAACCAATTGGAAGCACTAGATATCATAGTTACAAATCTAAATTCAAAAAAAAAAAAGAATTTTATCCTTCATGGAAAAAAATTATGTGTTATACAGTGAGCGTCACTCCTTAAAAATGTTGTTTACTGAAAAAAGAAACTAGTTTTCAAAGGAGATGGAAAAAGAAGTGCACTCTGATTCCAAAAATTTTGAAAAAAATATATTTAGAATCTACAAACAAAATGTCACAAATCACTAGTTTGCATCATCTTCAAATTCCTCACGGTTTAGTCGCTATAGGTGCCCAAAAGTGAAGATTTAGTTAGAAAAAAATATTTTGGTGTCCAGTTTAGCCAAAAATTGTAAACCTGTATTGTGGGATCACCCATGATAAATTATGCAATTTTCCAAAAGTAAACAGACTGAAACAGTAATTTGCAAGTAGATCTGGAAAGTGCAGATTGATATGTACCTGCCCAAAAAAATTGGTCTGGTTGTGCCTACAAGGACTAGGTCGCCCAATGGCTACTAAGTCTTTGTTAAAGTGTCTTGCTCAAATTTTGGGGTCCTTTGGTGTTGGATCTGAACTTCTATTTTTTGGTTTGTAAACTTGTTAGTATGTGGTCAATAAATCTACAAGTGAGTTTTTGTGGCTTGAAAAATTTGATGACAACAAATACAAAAATTGCCAATTTGCCTTCAATTTCCCTTTGATCCCTTCTAAACATGTAACCTACACATTCAAAGAGGGAGAAAGTGTTGTGCCATATAGGTGCTTGCCTCAATCAAACCCTGTGTAAGTTTTCCCACTTCCATAATGGTAATGTCAATAATAAACTGATAGTGTGAAGGAAGGCAATGATGAATGAACACAATGTTGCAACTCACCACCCTTCAATGGCTTCTTTGAAGGATTGAAGTCATGCACATCACATCAAGGATCTTGGTTTTTTCTTGATAGATTTTCTTGAATTCTTGGAGACATACAAAAATGTTAGCCTTCACAAAATAATAACATGACCACACATAGAATTTGACATGATGTTGGATCTTGAATTAATGCAATAAACTCAAATAATATTGCTCTTGACTTGCTCTTGACAACAGGTTTTTGCTCATGAATATGTGTTTCTAGATTTTCCCTTTTCAAATGGTAAAATAATTAGGTATTTATATGCAATTGTTCTAATCTCGTAAAACTTAGATTCTAAAAGTCGACACTTCATATTTGAATTTTGGATGTTAAAATTCCACCAACAAAATATTTGAATTTCAGTCTTGGCTAAAAAGGGGGAATCAATAGCCCATGGGAGACTGGGTCCTGCCCGAAATTTCCAGGACACTCAAATTCGGGAAAAATAAATTAGGGGGACAAAACATAATGTAAAATTGTTAAGGTATACAATTTTCTACACTACATCTAGCCCCCACTTTAGTGAGAGTGTGAACTTATGCTCAGATTGACACTAAAGTAGAAAAATATGTTAAGAGGGATTTGATTGTACCCATGTTGAGAGAATGGGATAACTAAGGATCAAGGAGGGTGATCAAGCCCCAAGGATCTAAGATCCCATGGAAAACCAACATAAACACAAGGGAACACACACATGTTTGATATGCAACAAGATAACATACACCAACATACATGCCAACATGAAATGAAAGAGAGGGTATGGACTAACAAGTTGTATTATGCTATGACCCATACAAAAGTGTTCATGATTTACACAATAGAAAAGTCCGATATTTTCTAAAGTGAATCATAAATAGGAAGGCACACAGGCTAGTGGAGTCTGATATCCACTAGGTGATTTCCCTAAACAAGGTAAAATGTGAGACACACACTAGGTCTACAAGCTATGCCCTTAATAACCATACCAGGATTTATACTTCTTGATAACCTTGATAATGTGCCACAAGATGTAATGCTAATAATACACTAAGTTCAACTCTCATGAACAAAGTGAAGTAGGAAAATGTCAAATGCCAATGTTAACACACCACTAAGCCCAGACTCTATGAACAAAGTGAAGCAAAATAAACTGTCCAATGTATGCCCCTACTTTAAAGAAATTGTGAAACACCATGCTATGTGCAATTACTTTAAGTAGAAAATGATAAATGCCATACCATGAAAGATCACATGAGCTTATATGGAAATCCCTATGCCAATGATATGTTTCCAAATAATGCTACATCATAAAGGGTTGCCCCCAAATATAATGTGACAAACAACATAGAAAGGTACACTAAGGGATCAATAGATTTGGGGTCAATATATGTATTTGAGCTACAATAATATAATAGATATCAGAATTGACATCATTCCACAAATATTTGTAGAACAACGAACACAAAGGAGGAATGACACAAAGAAAGAAGACAAAGAAAGTTTTGGGTCAACACGGAGGAGACCTAAATGTCTCAATGCTTTGCATCATCCCAAAAAGGAAAGCATAAGATAAAAATAAAATACAAATTTTACGATATATAGAATAATTTTATATAAATAGAAGAATGTCACAACAAGTTTGTTTTCTTTGTATCCTTGCACCAAGAGAGCAACAAGGGTCATCCAAAGTACACTCACTGACATAAATAAACACCAAGAAGCACAACATGGGAGATCACATCGTGTGCAAGCAAACACAAATAACATAGAAAGTAAACACACAAAAGAATTACTTCACATGTGAGCTAATCTAGAGCAGGTCGTCTACATCCCAATCTTGCTCATTATATAAAAAGGAAAAAAAAACTAGCTAAAGGGACTACAACAAGTGTTGTACTAGGAGTATCTCCATATGCGACACATGATGGGTCACTCTCATCAAGAGGATCATCATGTTTTCCCCCATCTAAATTCATTTTCTTTGAAAATAAAGCTTTAAGCTCATTATGCACCTCTTCATCAATTTAGCATTTTCATCATCATCATCCAAATTGATCACAATGGGAGGTTTTATGATAATTTCATTTGAATTGTCTTGTTTTGGTGAAAATAAATCTTCATGATGTTTTATAGGTTCCATAAGCTGAGGCCAAAAGATCCAATGAAAAATTTCCATGGGAAAACAAAAGATTAAACTCACTATGGTGTACTGTAAATATCTCATTTCCTAAAGGAAACTTTATGCACTAGTGAATAATCAACAAGATGAAATTCATAGAGTGTAGCCACAAATAACCTAGCTTCACATGAAATTTATCTAATGAAAAAATGATGGAGAATGAGACATATAATTGTTTAGGTCCAACTTTGAGAGGAAGAGTGATGGAACCTATCATAGACCAAGCAAAACCATCATGATTTTTTATTTGTGCTTTCAATTATTCATAGGTATCTTGATAAAGCTCTTGCACAAACAAGAATTCCTCAGTGATTACATTCTTTGCACACATGATATCAATAAGTATTCCTTTTGTAGGTTTGTTATTGATATGACCAGTAATGTAGAGAGGACCATCAAATGCATGTCTAAGTACATCATCATTAGTGAAATAAATGTCATGTAAATTGGTAGTTTTTCCCTTACAAGGTTACACATAAACAAAACCAACCATTGTTTGTAGACATTGTTCATTACTATTGTAATCATTATTCATGTCATTAGTTGTATCAATATTCATCTCATCATTCTTAACATCACAAGCTTGCACAAAGTTGGTTGAATGGTTAGGCATAGGATTGGTAAAGATTTACAAATTTTGGTTAGGCAGGGCAACATACTTATTCCCTTTATCATTAACACCCCACCACCCAATTGAATGTTATTAGAATCAATGAAGTCTTGAAATTGATGTTTAAGACACATGCATCATTCTATATCATGTCTAGTTGCGCTATGATATTCGTAAAAGGAACTTGGATTAAAAATTGGGGGTAGAGGTTTGGTTGTATCTATAGTTCTAATTGGAGGCAAGTGGATTAGGTTCTTACCCAAAAGTTGCAACATAATTGAATGGGGAGAATTAGGTAGAGGGTTAAATTATCTATCTTTTTCTCTAAATTGGTATGGGGTTGAACTTATGGAAGCAACCTGAGGTTCAACTTGATTAATTTGGGATGGATTTATCTTTATAAAGTTCTTGTTTGGATTCTTGAATGATTGGTAACTATTTTGATGTATGGGCTCATATTTTTCATTATGAGTCAATGAAGATGCTTCCTCATACTTACTAACAAAAAATTTATAATCATGAAGCATCATACACAAACTTATAAAGAATGGAAATTTCACCAATATGATTTTTCCCCTAATATCCTTTTGCAAGTTGTCAATGAACATTCTTTGGATTTTCTCATTAGGAAGAGTTAGATTGACTTGTGATAATATCAAATCATAGCGGTTCATGAAATTTGTAACCTTTTCACCTTGTTTTTGTTTACATCGCATTAAATCAGTTATGTTGATCTTAGGAACAATGTTGACTTGAAAGTTATTGAGGAAAGCATTAACAAGCTCATTAAATGAGTTGATTGAATTGTTAGCCAATGAATAAAATAGTTTCAAGGCTATGTCTTTCAATGACCTAGGGAAAATTTTAGCTAGGAGCTTATCCTCAAAGATAGAGTCACTACACATGGAAGTATATGATGATATGTGGTTGCTAGGGTCCCCCTTACCATTGTACTTGTCAAATCAAGGGATCTCTATGTTTTGTGGCATTTATGCTTTCAATATCTCAAGTGAAAATGGACTTTTTTTGATATATTGTCATGGTTGTCTATTTTGGTTTTGGTTCATTGTTGAGATTTATTGTTGAAGTGATGTTATGTTTTGTAAAAGTTGGTTTATGATAAAATCATTGTTTGACATGTTTTGGGAATGAAGTGAATATGATGGAATGGTGTATGTGTTTGATGGGATACTATGTTGTGAAGTTATAAGTGAGGATGGAGCTTGAGGTGTGGCATGTGAAGATCCAAAACCATAAGGATTTCTAGTGGAAAAACCTATTGGGGTAAGTGCAAAAATATGGGTCTCAAAAAGGGGGCTTAAGTGGCCACTTTTTTTTGAAATCAAGAAATAATGATCTTGGACGTGAAATTGAGGATAGTTACACTCAAAATTTTGAGATGGAGCAAAAACAAGGATCGAAGTGCTCCGAATCTACTTTCTAAACTACTAATTTATTTTGAAAATGGTTGAGATTAAGGGGTTCAAAAGAGGGGCGTACAAAAATTGGTGTTGTTTTTGTCAAAAAAACATAACATAGCAACTCTTGTACATCCCTAGCATGGTGAATTTTTTTTAGTATTTTTAAAATCACTTTAGTGAGAAATTAGTTAATAGTATGTAGTTGATGCACGATTTTTTTGATAGTTTTTTAATGAATATTTGATTTTTTAATAATTTTCTAAGTGGACACTTCTTGAAAAACAAAATTTTGGCTATGCTACCCCTACAAATTTTGGAAATTAATTGAATTTTTTAAATAAATAAAAAATTGTAGAATGGAGTCTAGTTTCTAAAAATATAATTTATTTGAAATTTTGATGAATGGTTAATTTATAATGAAAAAAACACCAAAAACTATTTTTTTCCAAAAAAGAGACACATAAACAAAATAAATTATAGATGAAAGGCTTAACATTGTCAAAAAGTAAAAAAAATTACATTGTTGGATAGCTAAGAGAGTACCTAACATTACCCAGGTGTTTTATTTTTTTGACATTGAACCACGTGCAATCCTAATGGTGAGCACGAACCCAATTATGTGAAATATTTTAGAATTTTCAAAAACACGTCTCTAGTCATTGGGAATGCCCTCCAAGCCTTTGGGTTGGTATTCCGAGGAAAATATCAAGCCCAAGGCTTGGGGATTCCCAAAGCAAGATATAACACAAGCATGTTACATCTTAGTTTTGACATGGCTTTTTGCATTTGTGAGGGACATGTCTAGCAAGACATAACACATGAGTGTTGTATAACATGCTCGCATTATGTCTTGCTTTATGTTAAATGCTACTGTATTGAATGTATGTTTATATATTTGTATGTTTGTATGTACATGTATGCTCGTATGTCATGTATTTATGTATGTGTGCATGCTTGTATGTATGTATGTATGTATGTATGTATGTATGTATGCCTATATGTATGCATGTATGAATCAATGCATCTATATTTTATGTATGCCTATATGTATGTAAGATTGTATTTACACATGCACATGTATGCTTCTATGTATGTAGGATTGTATGTACATATGTATTATTCTTGTATGTATATAAGTATTTATGTATTTATGTATGTATTTCTTTAGAGGGAGGGAGAATTTTGAGAGAGAGAGAGGGGGGTGGGAGAGAGAGAATTGAGAGAGAGGAAGAGAGAGAAAGAGGGGGAGAGAGAGAGAGATAGAGAGAAAGAGAG
>VDFB02146334.1:0-47362 GCA_007258455.2 Sequoia sempervirens | reverse complement strand
AACAAGCCACTACATGAAGAAGTTGAGAAATCCAACTTCACAGACCCCAAGAATCACTTGCATGCAGTAACCTATCACGTGCAAAAGATATTTAGAACCAAAGAAGATGTTTTGGAAGCCTCAAGATGAAAAATGCATTAAGAGAATATTATAATTACAATAAGATCAATCCTTATGAAGGAGATCAAGAAACCCTAAAGAAAACCTAAAAGGGAAAACCCTATTGTGCACACTTAATAATTAATAAATAATTAATTATTAATGTGCCTAAGTTTAGCTTAAGCAAACCTAAAGTGATAAGTGACTTAATTAATTAACCAATATGATTAAATTAATTAAGTGAAATGACTAATTACTCTAACATATCCCCTTAAGATGAACTTAGGGAGTAGCTAAAACACTAGGAAAAGATGCATAAGAGAAAATATGGGTCCCGACAACAAGGCCTAATTAGGTACCCATGTACAAATGCAATGCAAACTAAATCAAATGGGGTAAAGGAGAAAACCACGCGGGAACAAAACTCCTCCCCAAAATAGAATGCAAAAAACAACTAAGTGATGAAAGATGGAGGAATCCATAAGACCCCCCAAGGACACCATCCATCACAAAGATACATGAATGAACCCTCCTAGAAGAGAGGAATGAAGAGACCACATAGCCCCCCTAGAATGAAGTAGCTCCAAAAAAACTGAATAAACCACATCTTCTGAAAGAGGCGAGAGGGAAGAGGCCACATGAATGCAATATTTGAAGGTGAAGCAGGTGTAGCCCAAGATATCTCCACAGAAGCAGGTGTGACCTCAACCAATGAAGAAGTCAAACTAGGTGAAGACTGAAGAGAAACCTCCAAAGATGAATGATCAACTAGGTCCTGCTGCACTAAAATAGAAGAAACCACATTTGTAGTCATAGAAGTATCAACAACTACAATAGGAGGTGGAGGAGATGGAATGGATGACTCAAGAAATGGATCCAAAGTGAGAACTCCAATGTTCAAGAAGCCAAATGTCTCCTCTAAATGATGATTCACATTAGAAGTGTGATGAACAACTGTAGGAACAAAAGCACAATCAGTAGCAAAATCTATAAAGGAATACAACCAAGATGAGTGATCCACCACCCCAGTAGAAATAACCACTCTACTCTCCAAGTCTCTGATGATAACTGAATCAGGTGTGAACTCCATAGATCTCCCAGTGCTTCCATGTGTGATTTGATATATGGAAAGAAGGTTGTTCATCAAATGAGGAACACACAATAAATCTTGAAAAGTGTTGTCCCCAAAACTAATAGACCCCTTCCCTATAACACTCATGTATGTATTTTTTCCCATCAAAATAGGAGACATAGTGCAAGGCTCAAAGGAAGTGAACATAGACTGTGAAGATGCCATATGATGAGATGCTCCTAAATCTAGAAGCCATCTCCTTGATCCAAGACTTGAATAAGCACAAAGAGCATGCCCTTCATAGCTAATGAAGTATGTAAACCAGTTGTGCCTCTATCATGCTATTCTAAAGAAGAAGAATGAGGGGAAGGAGATGATGCAGACATCCTGGAAGGAAAATAAATTAGATGTTTCTAAAGAAGATGCTCCAGCTCATCAATGTCCTTCTTATAGCAACTATGTTTTGCATGTCCTTCTCTCTTGCAATATGAACATGGAACCTTCTCCTTCCTAGATGATTTCCCCCTTAGAAGAGGAGGATGAATATGAGGACACCTTTTGCTACTCATGAGATTTGGAATTCTTTTGTTTTTGTTTCTTTCCTTTTCCTATAGAAGCCTTATGATCTTTGGGCTCCTATGATGCAATAAGTTCCTATGATGAAGAGGGATTCAACTTGCCCATGCTAGCCAACTTGGCCTGCTCTCAAGTGAGAGAAGATGCAAAATCATCAAAATAAGGCATAGTAAATCTAGTACCAAGTGCATCCCTAGTGGTATAAAAGGTAGATAAAAAAACTGAATAATTTGGTCCAAGCTTAGAAAGAATGGACAATATCAACTAAGGGCCTTCCTTCTAAACACCACACTGTGACAACTGCAATCTAAGAGAATTGAGTTTAGTGAAAAACTCCTCAATGCTGTCAAAATCCCTAGAATTTAAGCCAATAAGCTCATTCTCTAACTGAAACCCTCTCATAGTATCCTGCTTCCCAAACAAAGACTCCAAAGTAGTCCAAATATCATTGGGTGTAGTGCAAGACTCAACATGAAAAAGAAGATTAGAAGAAAGAGATAAACATAAAGTACCAAAAGTATCATCACACCTATTAAACTATTTTCTCTTTTCAGTAGCACTTGTAGGTTCAACTTCTGTACCCATGGTCACCCTGTACAACCCTTTGTGCTTCAAATGAATCTTCATTTTTTTTTTCCAACCAAAATAGTTGAATGGAGTAAGGGGCGCAATATTAAGTGAATCCATGACAAAAAAAAATAGTATATACTCTCAAAGCAAAAAACAATGCTCGTTGATCTAAAAAAAAAGGCTTGAATTGCACGTTTCCCAAGAAAATGACCAAGAAAGCAAAAGATGAGATCAAATAAGAATATTAGATACTTGGTAAATATTCTATAAAAATAGGTCTGAGATCTATTTAGAACACTGAACCAATTTTCTGATGCTTATTCATTTGCGCAAAACGGAGTCTGGATGCAAAAGTTATGCCTCTCGGAGTGAAAACAAAAACTTCCGACTTTAACAGGTGAAAAAGGAATCAAAAATAAAAAAGAAAATAAAACTTGTACCATTAGATAGAGTGTTGAACCAGCTTTTTGACGATATCTCGTTTGCGAAAAAAATACATCGTATATGAAAGTTATAGTTGATTTCGTGAAACTACTCCAAAACTGCCCAATAAGGCCTCCAGAGCCCTTAGGGGCTAAAAAAACAAAGCCCTTGGTCACATGCAAGACCAGGGGGTTGGCGGGTGGGGACTGGAGCCGAAGCTCTTAGTCATTGATAGGACTGACTGCAAGGGCTAAAGTTTGAAAAGGGTTGGCGCGAGGCTCTCGGTCGTTGATGATACCATGAGCTGAGCAAAATAAGCCCTCGGGGGCTACAGACCGGCGAAGTGGCATGACCTACTGGGAACGGCCACCTGGTGGCAGAATGGTGGCCGCTGGGCAGAGTAGTGGCAGCAGGGAGCTTTAGAACTAGAGGCACAGGATTTTCTGCAAATTTTTTATTTTTTAATATTTTTTTGATTTTTTTTTGAAAATTATTGCCTCAAACTACATGCCCTGGGGCCATACGACCTTGGGGCAAAAAACATTTGCCTCTCTGGTCAACTATGTACAAAATGGACAAATTTTATATGAAAATAGGGGTTTTTGGGCACTGCAGACTCAATGGTGAGGTCCCTTTTGTCCAAAAATGCATAGAAAAAAGGCTACCCCTAGATCCACAAAAAAAGATGCCTATCTTGAAACCCTTGCACAAAAGAAATTACTGTGAGGAAATATCTTCAAAAGACGAATAGGTAGTTATAGGTCTGACGCTTTGATACCATGAAGAAGTTGAGAAATCCAACTTCACAGATCCCAGGAATCACCTGGATGCAATAACCTATCACATGCAAAAAATATTCAGAACCAAAGAAGATGTTCTGGAAGCCTCAAGATGAAAAATGCATTAAGAGAATCTAATAATTACAATAAGATCAATCCTTATGAAGAAGATCAAGAAACCCTAAAGAAAACCTAAAAGGGAAAACCCTAGTGTGAACACTTATTAATTAATAAATAATTAATTATTAATGTGCCTAAGTTTAGCTTAAGCAAACCTAAAGTGATAAGTGACTTAATTAATTAACCAATATGATTAAATTAATTAAGTGAAATGACTTATTACTCTAACACTACATTGCCAATTTTTTTCAAATTGGCAAGCTAGTGGATGAAAGTTAGGTTGCCAATTTCACCTACTAGTTTGCCAATTCGGCGAAATTAGCAATGTAGTGGCCAGTTTGAAAAAATGGGTCCAAGAAATGGGGTCTCCCAGTGATTTGAGACCCCATTTTCTGGACCCATTTTTTCAAACATGCCACTACATTTCCTAAATCACCGGGAGACCCCATTTCTTGGACCCATTTTTTCAAACATGCCACTACATTGCCAATTTCACCGAATTAGCAAGCTAGTGGATGAAAGTTAGGTTGCCAATTTCACCCACTAGCTTGCCAATTCGGTGAAATTGGCAATGTAGTGGCCTATTTGAAAAAAATCGGTCCAAGAAATGGGGTCTCTTAGTGATTTACATCATCGGGAGATCCCATTTCTTGGACCCATTTTTTCAAATAGGCCAAGTTAGGTTGCCAATAACTTGCTAATTCTGTGAAATTGGCAATATAGTGGCCTATTTGAAAAAATGGGTTCTCTCAGTGATGTACCCCACTGGGGTACATCACCAAGAGACCCCATTTCTTGGACCCATTTTTTCAAACGGGCAACTACATTGCCACCCCACTCAACTGGAAAACTGGGTGAATTGGCAAGCTAGTGGGCCCACCATCACCTGGTGAAATTAACAACCCAACTCTGGAGAGGGATAGAAGGAGGAGGAGTGAGAGAGGAGACTTGAGAGAGGGAGAGGGGGTAGGGATGGAGAGACTTGAGGGAGACTTGGAGAGGGAGGGAGGAGAGAGAGATATAGGTAAAGGATAGAGGGTAAAGGGGTTAAGGTAGAGGGGAGAGAGATAGAAGGAGTGAGGAGTGGAGAGAGAGAGGACGGAGAGAGAGGGGGGTGGAGGGAGAGAATTGATAGAGAGAGAGGGGAGGGAGGGAGACAGTGGAGAGACAGATGATGAGAGAGAGCTGAGGAGAGGAGAGGGGGGTGAGAGGACTGAGAGAGGGTAGATGAGGGAAGGGAAGATGGTGAGGGAAGGAGGGTAGAGGGAGAGAGAGGACGGAGAGGGAGGGATAGAGGGAGAGAGAGAAAGTGGAGGAGGGTAGAGGGAGGGAGAGAGAGGATGGTAGTGGAGAGGAAGAGAGAGAGGGAGGGATAAGTGAGATAGAGAGAAGGAGAGAAGAGGAGGGAGGAAGAAATATATATGAGGATTGATGATCCAATGTATAGGGTAGAGGGTTGAGAATTGAGGGTATAGGGTTGAGGACCTATAGGGTTGATGGTTGATGGTTTAGGGTTTAGGACCTACATATGGCTGAAGAATTAGGGTTGAGGGTACATATGGTTGAAGGATTAGGGTTGAGGGTCAAATGTATAGGGTAGAGGGTATTAGGGTTGATGGTTTAGGGTTTGAGGATAGAGGGTAGAAGGTTTAAGGGTTTAGGGTTGAGGGTAGAGGGTTTAGGGTTTGAGGGTATAGGTTTTAGGGTTTAGGGTAGAGGGTAGAGGGTTGAGGGTTTAAGGGTAGAGGGATTAAGGGTTTTGGGTTGAGGGTAGAGGGTAGAGACAAAGAGAGAGAAAAGAAATCTATAAAAAAATCAACTTTCTCATAACATGAGCACATTTTGTAGTAGAGATATGGTTGTTTTTTAACAAGAAATAACATGCTCGAGTTATAACGCGAGCACATTTTGGCTTGCTCTAAAAATGGTAAAAACTCAATATACCCATGATCTCAAGACCCACATTCTACATATTCTCCTAGTTTTGCATGTGCTTCGATAAAAAAAATAGCTTTTTGATGATGTTGTGAAGTATGCATGCATGTTTTTCACATTCCACCACCTTTGCATGAAATAGAAGATTTTTCACGTTGAAAGACATATAATATCAATTCAAGTTTGAATTCCATCAAAAGTGATATACAATTGAAGTTTGGAGGGGAACAAACTTTTAAAAAAGTCAAATTGTTGAGGAGTTTTAAGAAAGAAGAAGCAAAGGCTACATAGTTGGGTAGGACTCCTCCATTTGAAAGTTTGGTTTTTAGGTATGTGAAGTATTTACACATTTTATTTCATTCTATTATGGCTTGCTTTCATTTTTGTTATTTTTCATATTCCATGTTGATCATTGTTTGTTTGTCATTATAACTTTAGCTTGCCAATAAGTAATTTTAAATTACACAATTCTTTACACTTTCCAATTACATTTTTAAACCACATTGCTTTGAGGCATTTTGTTATTTAACAATTGACTTACCTTGTGTATGCTTCCACATTTTTATACACATATATATGATAGAAGTTATAAGGAAGTAAAATAAAACATCATTTCTCAATCCTTTATTATGGATGTGCATACCACTCTCCAAAGCTTTCATTTTGGTATAGGCATGGGGGATGTTGGAAAATGTAGTTGAATTTGGTTTTACACCTACAATTTGCATATGCATGAAATTTTCTAAAGCATTTTCAATGAATCTATTTTTTGCATATCTTGTAATCATTATAGTCCACGAGGACATCTCATTGAGGTATTTTGTCAAATAGTTATACCAAGCAGCTGATTGCCTTGTCTATGGTACCAAATTTTCCATACATGTCTCTAAAAAATTGGAATAGACTCCTCCCACATTGATAGAACTTTGAAACTATTTTGGTTTTCATCTCTATTTCTAAATTTACCTCATCATTAAAACTACCTCATCACTTATGTTGTGATATATTTTAAATGTTTCCTTGATTAGTCAACCTACAAGGGATTCTAGCCCTTCTCTCCATTGTTTTAAGACTCTTTATTCAAGGCTAAGTTAGCAACATGGGGAAAGGTGCAATCTATCTTGCAATCATGGCTCAAAATGGAAGCATGGACAAGGCATTTGAATTATTTGACAATAATTTTTTCATATAAGTGTATGCAAAATGTGGTAGCATTGACAAGCTAGTGAGCTTGGCAAGATAGTAAGCTCACTCACTCACTTGCTAATGCAGTAGGGTTGAGAAGGTAGGGGCAGAATATACCTTGTAGAATTGGGGACTCACTATGAGTCCCCAATTCTATGAGGCATACGTTGCCCCTACCTTGTCAACCCTACCACATTGGAAAGCTAGTGAGTGAGCTAGCTTTCCAATGCTCCATGAGATTTCCAATGCAGTAGGGTTGAGAAGGTAGGGACAAAGTATGCCTCATAGATATGGGGTCTCACGGTGATGAGAAGGTAGGGGCAGTGTATGCTTCATAGAAATGGGGTCTCACAATGATGTATCATGAGATCACATTTCTATGAGGCATACGTTGCCCCTACCTTCTCAACCCTACCACATTGGAAAACTAGTTTAGAGTGAGCTATATTACCAATGCTCCACTAGGTTGTTAATATAGTAGGGTTGAGAAGGTAGAGGCAGTGTATGCCTCATAGAATGGGGTCTCACAGTTCTGTGAGACCCCATTTTTATGAGGCATACATTGCCCCTACCTTCTCAACCCAACCACTTTGACAAGCTAGTGAGCTTGGAAATATAGTATATCATTGTGAGACCCCATTTCTATGAGGTATACATTGCCCCTACCTTCTCAACCCTATCGCATTGACAAGCTAGTGGAGCATTGGGAAGCTATCTCACTCACTAGCTTGCTAATGCGGTATGGTTGACAAGGTAGGGGAAATGTATGCCTCATAGAATTGGAGACTCACAATGATATACCATGAGTTTCCTATTCTATGAGGCATACACTGCCCCTAACTTGTCAACCCTATCATATTGGCAAGCTAGTGAGTGAGCTAGCTTTCCAAGGAATTTGAATTCACATGCCTTGTCCATGCTTCCATTTTGAGCCTATCTTGAAATCATGGCATGCCACATTACCACATTTCTTTAAGGCATTCCATCAGAAAAATTCATGTGACCTTTGTCCATAGGATGATTGTAAGTATTTTGTATGAAGCCTTGCATGACATATATTTCATTTATTTGTATGGATTCATTTTTTAGGAAATAATATTCATCTTATTACCATGTTACAGGTAAAATTATTTGCCATGCCAAGGAAATGAACAAGGAATAAACTAATAGATGAAGAGTATGAAACCAAAAAAGAAAAGGAGAGAGAATGGGCAATGACATATCGTGAAAAGAAGAAATTGGATATGATTGATGAAAAAAATCCAAATGAAGAGGAACCTAAACCATCAAAAAAAGAATAAGCATTGGTAGCACAAAGGGCACAAATGAAAAAGCATCATAGTAATATGGATTCATATATCATAGTTGGAGACACACCCTCTACTGCAAGTGAATACGAAGGGACACCATTCAGTACAACCGAATATGGAGGGACACCATCTACCACAAGTGAATATGGTTGGACACCATCCACCGCATCTCAAGTTGAGAGTACATCATCACTCGGATTTGATGAAGAAGGTACGCCATCATCCCCATGTGAACCTCAAGGTATGTCTTCTACTCCACCCTTGATTGAAGGTACGCAATCTAGCTCACCTTAATTAAATATTGATGAAATTTCTAATGTTGTGATGTATGTACCTAGGAGAACACCCCCCTAGAATTTTGCGTAGAAATCCAAAGTATTTGATTAATATTGATGAGGATATTTTGCAGCACATGGAAGGTAAGATTCGAGCATGCACTTGTAGAAGATATGCTAATAAGATTTGGAAATTCTTCTTTGAAAGGCTAAATGAGACTGCAAGATGTCAACTATTTGTTGAAATGATGTGGGGCATATAGTATAGAAACATTATGAAGACTCTTGGGTTGAGAACATCAAATTCTTCAAGTGAAAACACTATTGTGAAGAATCTAATGGATGCTTATGAGAGTGTGGGTACCTCACACTCAAAGGATAGTAATGTCACCCGACATGTCATTACATTGAATTTGGTAAGTAGTCAAACAAAGAGAGCTCGTTTCATTAAAAAGACAAGTGAACATATAAGAATTAGTAGAAAAACTTTATCAAGAGCCGTTCAAAGGCGACAAAGAATTGAGGGCACTGATTCAAATGAATTATGGGAATTCTTAGGGAGACTGCCACGAAAAGATAAAAAAGTTGTTGAAGCATTGAGAACACTAATTGAAGAGTATTGGAAGAATAACACAAGGCCATCTCTGAATCAAAGGGATGTGGTAAGAAGGAGAATTGGTAGTCAAAACCGTGAGCTACATCCAAAGCATTTTTTGGATACGACTCAAACCCAATTTTTTTCTAAATTTCAATAGGATTATCCTCAAATTAGTATTTTTCAAAGATATTTTGAAATGCTTAAACCTTTTTATGTCAAAATAAATCACACACGCACTACTTGTTGTTGTAGACTACATATTGAATTCTCTAACCATTATGATGTTTATCATTCTATATGTTTAGATTTACATACTAATGATGTTTTGTAGGATTGTGGCATAGAAGCCCCACCAACATCTTTAAGAGAGTTCTTATCAAAAAATTTATGTGAAATAAAGGGTGGACAAATATTCTATAGGACAACATGCTTGGATGGTTCATGCGAGCGTTGTGGTGGCTTGTAGCATATGCCAGTATGCCAATCTATGGAAATAACAAATGAGGTGGGACATAAACTAGTAGAGTTCGAGAATTATAAAACAATGGCATACATTACAAAAGATGGTAATCGAGCAAAAAGGTGTGATTTGGTTATTTGGAAGATTCCAGTGTATCATTTTATGTCCATGTTTCATGATAAAATAGTGTATGAGTATGCAAGGCATACCCATAGAGCCCGATGGTTGGACACACAATTCAAGCTATGCAAGGACACCTTTCTAGTTGGTAGCATAGTATCAGTGGTTGAATTTGTAGAGAACTACACTCTACAACCATAACATGAGGTGCAATCACAATATTACAACACACAGGTTTCAATTTTTGTGCACATACCATTCATTCATGTGGTTGATAGTACAGAGGACCAAAGGAAAGTATTGAGGGAGTATCACTTTTATATTAGTGATGTTCACACACATTCTCCAGAGTTCGTACAAGGTTGCTTCCATATGTTCTACATTAATTCGGCTTAGAGGGGCATAGCATCCAGTCGACATATAATATGGTTAGATAATTGTGCAACACAATTGAAGAACTCGCACATGTTCTACTAGTTGAGTAGGATGCATGTCATTACAGGTGTTCAACATACATGTGGAAATTTTGTGAGGCCGAACATGGAAAGGGGGAGCATGATCCAATGCAAGAGCATGTGTGAAAAGAGAATTAGCATGAGAAGAGTTAAAGTATAAAGACAATGCAAAGTTGACAAATGCAAAATCAATTGTTGAGTGGTGTAATTCTTTGATGGGTCCAGGTAATGAAGGTACATCTTTAGTTCATAGATTTTTTTGGTTGATGGATGATACTGACATTTCACCATATGAGGATTGTTGTACACTAACAGGATTGAGTGAGCTACACTCTTTCCTTAGCTCAGATGTAGGTTCATGGAGTATCAATACACAAAAGATGGCATGCTTTTGTTCTTCATGTACAATGTAAGTCTAGAATGATTGTGAGTCAGAGGAGTGGGTTGAGAAATGGTTGACAAGTTATCTTAGCCCACTTCACACGTATCTCCCTCCTACAACATTGGAACTAACATAGATGGAATCATCAATCGACCTTGACCACATATTAGATCTAGTTCAACCAGGCAATATATCTATTTGCTTAGTTTTTGAAATTCTTATTGTTATCTTACTTTGTAGTGTATTCATAATGTTGACTAATTTCAAGAGATTTGTTGCACCTATCAATGCAAGGCATGTTTATGCAGTTATTGCAAATGAAGACAACAAAGAGGGAACATACTATTGCTTGTGTCATTGTGTTGAGGCCAAAAAGAAATTGGAGGCCCTAGTTATATATGGAGAAAACCCCTATAGGCTCAATTGTTGTTACTGGAACGTGGCTAAAAAGGTACCCATGTAAGAGTGTTAAATATTGGTTGTTTTAGGACTTTGACATGCATCATAAGTTTCTTCATTACTCGAACCTTGTTGTGGCATACAATGTTCATTTGACCAAATATGGGGGGAGACCTTTGAACAAGACCTTGTGGAAGGTCCGTGAGTTTGATCGTGAGACAATACTTTACACAATAAAGAGTAGAGCAGACCCAGATGGTTTGATGGATTAATTTGTAAGTATGCACATTGGTTCTTATTAATTTATACTTGTATGCACATTAATTTGTTTGATGCCAATGCTATCATCTTCTTTTACTTTTCTTATTTGTAAGTAACCTACTAAAAATTGATTGGTGCCCCCTTGCAAAAAATGTTGATTTATGAGCCATCCAAGAGAATCTCAACCAAAAAAGAAATGCAACATCCTTATTTTGATAATTTTGAAAAATCTCAATTATGATTTTAAGCCATTATAAAAGTGTGTGCAAAGCTTGGTGAGGGAATTTCAAGTTATTCATTTGAAGTTAACCTTATCATGAGCACCTATGATGTAGACATTATAAGAGTATTGCAAATTTCAAGTTATTCTATTCATGAGAGGTGTTGTGTGTAATAGGTATCTTGGAACTTGTAGTGAAGATGTATGACTAGGACTGACTAAGTTGAGAGACTGGCATGCCTATCCTCAATGGAAGCCATCTATTTTCATTTCATTTCCATTTTGGATGCTCTTTCTTTTTCTTCTTTTACTTTGTTTATTTGTAAATAAACTACTAAAAATTGATTGGTCTCTCCTTGCAGAAAATGCTAACTTATGAGCCATCAAAGAGAATCTCATCCAAAAAAGCAATGCAACTTCCTTATTTTGATGATCTTGAAAAGTCTCAATTTTGATTTGAAGCCATTATAAAAGAGCATGTGAAGCTTAGTGAGGGAATCAGGCTTTGAGTGAGTTATAGTGTTTTTTTCTAAAAATGGGTTAGAAACCTTGGTTTTGAGGATTTGAGAGCAAAAATAATGATTTGTAACCCATTCCATCGATGAAAATGCTTAATAATTGGTGGAATGGGTGTAGGTAGGTTGTATTTTATGTTTTTGAAGTTGGCAGGAGCAGGGATAAGGATTTGGGAAAATTTGGTTGATGCCCTAGTTGGTTTACTTCATGTTTTTAAGAAAAAGTGATGCATAGAAGTAGGGTTTTGTAGAAGAGTTGATTGTAGACCATTCTAGGTGATGGGGATTGCATGTACAGACCTAGTTTGACATGTATAAGGTTTTTGAATGGAGATTTGAGGTTTGGAGTGTGTAAAACCAATAAGTGCCTTATTAAGGGAGCCTAATTAGGCTTATTTCAAGGCATAACACCAATTTTTTGGCCCTTTTCTTCCATAGTAACCCCACCTGCAATTGAAGTATGTTTCAAAAGAGGATAATGGGCACTCATATCTATAATTTTTTTCTAGGTATGAGATGGGGTTTGGAAATTATGCTTGAAAAACCTTGTTTGTTGTGCTACTAGGAAGAATGTCAATTTGTGAAGGAATTCATTGAGTTTGAAGTGTTAAGACTTTGTGAATATTTTGGTTGAGTTAGTTTGTGATTTGATACCTTGCTCTACATCAGCCTACAAGTATAAGCACTTGGGTTTCATAACAGTGTATGAAACATATTAGACCATTGTAGCACAAACAAAAGAATTAGAACAACAAAATAAATCTCATTTTATTGTAAACATCATATTATTAATATAGTGAGTGTAATAATATTTGATGGTTACTAATCATTCTTTTTTATTCTTTTATTCTCTCCCTATTATAACTAGCACCAATTGACTAACTTATTATAAAACTTCATTTATTAAAACAAATCAACCTATTGATTATATATCAATATTAATATAGCATAAAATTTATTGAAATAAACACTTGTAATGAGATTTACTCAAATATTGAAATTTATTGTTGCCCTCAAGCATTTGTAATTCAAGCAACATAATCCCTTAACAGTCCAAATTGCAAAAGGGAAACAATCTTTGATGGCCTGTTACTTGGATATCATGTTAGTTACGGGCATTTCGTCTGAAGCATCAAGATCATGTAGGGCACCTCTACAGTAACCTCTCTTATTTTTTTCTATCTCAAAGTCATTTTTCCGTGGTGTCCAATTTTGACTTGATGGAAAAAGTGTCAATTGCAAGCAATGTAAAGTTGCAAAGTGGTGCAACTTTCGTTCAACAACTTGTGTGACCAAACAGACTGTTCCAATGGGTTTAAATGGGTAATTTTATGCTAGGCATGGTCCTTTTCCACACCCAAACACATGGAATCACTCTGAGCTATGTTCAATCAGATCTATCCCTTAAGATCCCAAAGTGCAAAAGGGAAACAATCTTTGATGGTCTATTACCAAAAATCGTAATGCTTAAGAAATCTTCGTCTGAGCCTACATGATCATGTTGGGCCCCTCTCTAATAACCTCTCTTGGTTTTTGTTATCTCAGAGTCATTTTCCTATGGTGTCCTATTTTCACTTGATGAAAAAAGTGTCAAATGCAAGCAGTGTAAAGTTGCAAAGTGGTGCAAATTTCGTTCAGAAACTTGTGTGACCAAATGAATTGTTCCAACACATCTAGATGGGTAAATTTATGCTATGCATAGTCCTTTTTCGTACCCAAACACGCGAAATCACTCTGAGCTATGCTCAATCGACTCGATCCTTTAAGGGTTCAAAGTGCAAAATAGCAACAATGTTTGATGGGATATTACTCAGAAACCTTGGAATTTACAAAATCTTTGTCTAATCCTATGAGATCACATTGGACCCCTCTACAATAATCTCTCTCATTTTTTGTTATCTCGGAGTGATTTTCCTGTGGTGTCCAATTTTCACTTGATGGAAAAAGTGTTAAATGCAACCAGTGCAAAGTGGTGCAACTTTCGTTCTGCAACTCGTGTGACCAAATGGACTATTCCAACACTCCTAGATGGGTGGGTTTATGCTAGGCATGGTCCTCTTTTTCACCCAAACATGCGGAATCACTCCGAGCTACATTCAACTGATATAAGCCCTTAAGAGTCCAAAGTGCAAACTGGATGCAATATTCGATGAGCTGTTACTTGGACATCGTGAAATTTAGAAACTTCTTATTTAATCCTATGGGATCATGTTGGGTCTCTGTACAATAAATTATCTCAATTTTTTCTATCTCAGAGGCATTTTCTCGTGGTGACAAATTTTCACTTGGAGAAAAAGTTGTCAAATGCAAGTAGTTGAAAGTTACAAAGTGGTGCAACTTTCATTCTACAACTCGTGTGACCAAATGAACTATTACAATGCATTTAGGTGGGTGCATTTACACTATAAATTGTCATCTTTCACACCCAAACATGTTGAATCACTCTGAGCTACATTCAACCGATAAAATCCCTTAAGAGTCGAAAGTGCAAAATGGCTGCAAGCTTCAGCATGTTGTTACTCAGATACCGTGATTCTTAGAAACTTCTCAACTAAGCCTATGGGATCATGTTGGGTCCCTATACAATAACCTATCTCATTTTTTGCTATCTCGGAGGTATTTTCTTGTGGTGACAAATTTTTACTAAGGAAAAAAGTTGTCAAATGCAAGTAGTTGAAAGTTGCAAAGTGGTGCAACTTTCGTTCTACAATTCGTGTGACCAAATAGGATATTTCAACATATTCAAATAGGTAATTTTTATGCTATACATGGTCCTCTTTGCATCCAAACACATGGAATCACTATGAGCTACGTTCAATCGGATCGATCCCTTAAGAGTCCAAATTGCAAAATGCCTGCAAACTTCAACATGTTGTTACTTGGATACCATAATGCTTAGAGAATTCTCATTTGATCCTATGGGATTGTGTTGGGACACTCTACAATAACCTCTCTTAATTTTTTCTATCTTAGAGGCATTTTCCCATGGTGGCGAATTTTCACTTAGGGAAAAAGTTGTTAAATGCAAGTAGTTGAAGGTTGCAAAGTAGTGAAACTTTCATTCTGCAACTCGTGTGACCAAATGAACTATTCCAATGTGTTTGTGTCAGTACGTTTACACTAGGAATGGTCCTATTTTGCATCCAAACATGCTAAATTGCTTCGAACTACATTCAACTGGCAAAATCCCTTAAGAGTCCAAAGTGCAAAATGGCTGCAATTTTTGATGAGCTATTACTCGGACACCGCGATGCTTAGAAACTTCTCATTTGAGCCTATGAGATAATGTTGGGCCCCCTCTACAATAAATTCTCTCATTTTTTGTTATCTTGGAGGCATTTTTCCTTGGTGGAAAATTTTCACTTTGAGAAAAAGTTGTCAAATGCAAGTAGTTGAAAGTTGCAAAGTGGTGCAACTTTTGTTCTGCAACTCGTGTGACCAAATAGATTGTTCCAATGCATTTGGATGGGTACATTTATGCTAGGAATGGTCTTTTTTTGCACCCAAACACGCATAACCACTTTGAGCTACGTTCAATTGACTCAATCTCTTAAGGGTCCAAAGTGCAAAAGGGCATCAATCTTTGACGGTCTATTACTTGGAAACTGCGATGCTTACAAACTCTCCATCTGAGCCTACGAGATCATGTTGGGCCCCTCTACAATAAGATCTCTTGGTTTTTGTTATTTCAGAGTCATTTTTCCATGGTGTTCAATTTTCACTTGATGAAAAAAGTGTCAAATGCAAGTAGTGTAAAGTTGCAAAGTGGTGCAACTTTCATTTTGTAACTCATGTGACCAAACAAACTGCTCCAACGTGTCCCAATAGGTACGTTTAGCTAGGCATGGTGCTTTTTCACACCCAAACATGCAAAATCACTCTGAACTATGTTCAATTGGCTTGATCCCTTATGATGGCATGCAAAACAATCAAAAGAGAAACATACACACAATGGTTGAGAAGTCTGAGTTTTCCACACAAAAAACATATGATCATCCTCAAGTCTAGCAAGTGCAAGATGTTTTCTAATTATCCTTCTTTCCCTTGCAACAATATAAAACCAATTGTAAATGCATAAAATGGTGGAACTTGGAAACATTTTATTTTTCCTCAATTAACAACTTTGGTTGTGAAACATTTTTTCATTTTCATTTGAAATGATTTGCTATGCTTGAAAATTGGAGTCTAAGAGAAACAAGTGATACTCTCACATGCATTTATTATTTGGTGTGATAAATAAAGTCTCCACCATTGAGTCCATTTCTTATTTGTATTATAAATTATAAGTTGCTTTCTCCCAAGTCCATTTCCTATACAAGAAATAATATTGCAAAAGTTGACATATACATTTTTCGACGTGTTTATATGGTGATGGATTAAGAACATAACAATTCATTCTACACTATGAGGATTATGTTGTGAAAATGTTTAAAGAATATTCAAGAAAAATGTTTATATGATAATGTGTCAAGAAGTTAACTACTCATCATCTACTATGAATATTATGTTTTGCAAATGTTGTGAAGATTATGTATCCTTTGCTTAATTGAGTTGTTCCAAGCAAAAGATTAAATATATTGGAATCTTTTTATGAAACATTTCATGGAATACAAATTGAAAACGTGTTTTTTACTTTTAGATAAAGCATTTCATGGAAATATTTGGATTAAACTGAATTGAGATATGTAAGAACAAGGGAGAATTAGGAAATACATTTCTTAAGAATCTTAAATAATCCTTCTCTCCCCTTGCAATTTTGGATGGATTATTACTTTCAAAGTATTGAGAATTTTTTGCCTATTTTCTACTTGGCAGTTACCATTATAGAAGACTCATCTCTTGATATATTTTATACTCATTCTTAATCAATTATCAAGTTAATAATCAATGCATTTAATTACAATTAATCTTTTCTTTTCAATTTGTGTAATTTTGGAATTTGTAACTCTACTACTATTCCAAGAAATATTGAAGTTGTTTAGCATCGACTAATAAAGTTGTTTAGCATCAATCAATTAATATTCAAGACAAACCATGAAGGAAAATAATGATCAATGCTAGGGCTAACCAATTAATAAGTATACACGTGAATAAGTCAAGCATGCACATGTGAATAAGGGAAGCACAAGTACTCAAAAACATGTAAGCCTTGAAGTATACACATGAATACATAGTATACACAAATTAATATAAAGTATATGCATGAATACAAGGTATACATGTATGAAAACACGTAAGTCACAAAGTATACATTGAAATACACGTAAGTCACAAAGTATACACGTAAGTTGTAAAGTATACACTTGAATACACGTAACTCATATCTATTGAACCATGAATTTATAATGCAAATATGGACACCATCGATAATAAATATTTGTATTAACCAAATATCCATGTAGGCATACATTAATATATGTTGATATAAGTATAAAATATAGGTACAAAATAGCCATATAGGCTTACGAGAATGCCATATAGGCATACAATGTCAAATATATCCAATACAAAATATGTACAAAAATTCCATATAGGCATATGACAGAGGGCTCTAGAATCAAAAGTCATTGCTCTTCATGCTCTCAAAATAAACTCTTTCCCTTTGCTTGTCGATTGGATGGTGATACGTCTATCACTCATTTATGTTGTGATCGAGGAGTGCTCTTGGTGCTCCTCCTAGGGTTTAGTTCTTGGTCAAGTCTTATCTATTACAATAAGAAGTAAAGACATTAATATATAGAAATTACATTATATAAAATGATATATTTAACAAAATAATCACTTACCGCCATTTGATGATCACTCTCCACAAGGACAATATTCAAATTCCCATGTTGAGGCATGCTAAAGCCTTGTATAAACCATCCAAATAGAAATTAAACTATGAATCAATAATGGTTTGATTTTTCACTAACTAACATCTATAACAATGAATGTAAATTGAAATTTAGTAATTTGCCTCATACCTCCCCTGTTAGGACCATCGAGGAGTATATAGTAGATGAAACACTAATCTCCATTTCCCTCTGAACATTCGAAGGTGTATCCACTTGCAACATCTAAAAACAAAATAACAAATTATTCAATCACAAAAACTACAATAGTGATCCACGCCATGGCTTATAATGTATGAGATAATGAACAAAATTTTGAGTACTTATTAAACTATATATTTTTGACTATTATACTATTTTCCCTATACATATCTTGTTCGAAAGAACACATTTTTAGGCTTTTACCCATAGCAGCAAGCCGATGAACCGTTTGATAATTTCTTTCATAGACATGTATGATAATTGTGGTGGCATAGAGAAGGAAGTGAATTATTTGAAAAAATGCCTCAAAGAAATGGGGTCTCATGGTGATGGAATTCCATTAGAAACAAATGTGTCATGGCATTCCATTACCATAAGACCACATTTCTTTGAGGAATTTTTACAAACAATTCATTGCCTTCTCTATGGTATTATGTTGGGATGGGGTGGATGGTATAGTGTGGCCTTGGTTATGAGATGGTGGGTGATCATGACATGAAGAGGGAGGGGTGGGGACATGGAAAAGTGGAATAAAATGTGGAAGGTTCCATGGATTGGTAAATTGAGGATGAGGACCTTGAAAATAATTTGGAGGGGAATTTGGGCTAATGGGTTGGTTTCTATTCTTCAAGTAGTGAGCTGTTTGAAAAAATGCCTCAGAGAAATGTGGTCTCATGGTGAGGGAATGGCCTTCCATCACCATGAGACCACATTTCTAACCATTCCATCACCATGAAACCACATTTCTTCAAGGCATTTTTTCATACTACTCACTTCCTTAACTATGATATTGCTTACTATTATGCTTTGATAGATTTTTTCCAAGCATCCATCGTTTGTTGGAAAGCACCTATTTCAGGCTTTTAGCCATAGCAACAAAGAACTGAGTAGTTTGATAAAATGCTTTGGTACAAATTTATGGAAAATGTGGTAGCATAGAAAAGGTGGTGAGTTGTTTGAAGAAATGCCTTGAAGAAATGTGGTCTCATGGTGATGGAATGTAATTCCATCACCATGAGATTGCATTTCTTCGAGACATTTTTTTAAACTACTCAATGCGTTGTCTATTCTATTGCTTACTATTATGTTTTGATAGATTTTTTCCAAGCATCCATAGTTTGTTGGAAAGCACCTTTTTAAGCTTTTAGCCATAGCAGTGAGGAAATGAATTGTTTAATAAAATGCTTTGGTAGACATGTATGGAAAATGTGGTAACATAGAAAAAGCAGTGAGCTGTTTGAAAAAGTGCCTCAAAGAAATTAGGTCTCATGGTGATGGACATCACTATGAGACCGCATTTATTTGAGACATTTTTTCAAAAAACTCATTTCCTTGTCTATGCTAATGCTTACTATTATTCTTTCATAAATTTCTTCCAAGCATCCATAGCATAGACAAGGCAGTGAACTATTTGAAAAGATGCCTTAGTAGAAAGTGGTCTCATGGAATGCCATGACAAGAAAATGCAATTGGAAGCTTCTCCTACTTATTACTTATGCTATGTGAAGTAATTGCATCACTGCTTATGTTGACTTTCTAAACAACTATATTGTAGTTGAAATTTTGTCATCTATCAACATCTAGTTATTAGTTATGGAATGTGAATTAATGCTTTGAGTTTGAAAGATGTGCAATGCAATGCAACCAACAATATGAATATAAACTACAAAAATATATTATGTACAATTTATTAGTTAAACTCTTTATTCTATTACCTGCGTGTAAGTTTTTCTAAATCCACTAGCACTGGGAGGTATTCCCTCAAAACCTCCAATATTCGCCTATTCAACATCCAAAATCACATATTAAAATACCATTCATAAAACAATGCTATTAACATGTAATAAATTTATAATTGTTTACTAGTTACATACCTCAATGGTAGCTGTAGTGGAGAAATAAGTGGGTGTAGGGCCAGTGTATCCAGTATCAACACTGTGACCCTGAAATTTTATTAAAATCATAAAACTAAATTAGTTAATCTTTCATTTCAAAATTAAAATTTAATAAATTAAATTCAATGAACATGCTAACATTTACCTGAGTATCAATTTCATAGGCCTCATTCAAAATGTTAGCTGCCCTCACCATCTCCATAGCTACAGACGTATCCTACGTAGTAGCCTCCTGAGTGTCGATGGGGTCATATGAACAAGTCGCCCCGCAATACTGACGCAAATGGGATCGAAGCCCACCACTTGAAGACTCCCTTGGATGGCATTGTAGTATAGGGATGGCATGCTGAATGACACTCTAGGTCAAAGAGCTGATGGCCTGCAAAGTCTCTACCTTGGCACTCTCCTTCACGATGGAAGGTATAACAATGTGCTCATGAGGAGGCCTAGTGAGAGGTCAGCTCGGTTACCATGTAGGATCTTGCTATGCACTGCGTCTATCTTGAGTCGACCCCCCACCTCTCCGCTAGAAGTTCCTCATATCAAAATAATTCAATATTTTGTTCAAGATGAACTCAGAGTATAGTTTCCTAAGGAAATATTATAGAACATCACAATTGTTGCATGGTGTGTAATAAAAAATTGTGTACCACCTATCCCAAAAAAAGATCCTAATCTATTGGTGGTGGCACCAATGGATAGGAAACCTCTTGGCATTGAGGGTAAGATTTGTATTTGTGTGTGGGTCAGTGAATAATGAGCACAAATCAAATTTTGTAATTTTTAGATCTTTTACATCTTTATATGATAATTTATCCTTGTAATAAGCCCTATTTGCCTTCCTCCTATCTTGCCAACCAGTTAATTATTTGTTGATTGAATCTACATGTTTTAACATTTCTTTTAGTGAATTTTCCAGGGTCATTCAATCCATGGTCTAACTGTTTGGATCATTCAACCTCTTGATTAAATCCTCAATTTGTTTTTTATTATTTTCAATTTCACTCATTAAGTTTTGTTGAGTGTTAGGAGGATGTTGAGGGATTGGTGGAGATTGTTGTTGTGGTTGTTCAACTTGAGGCTTTTGTTGTTGTTGTTGTTGTTGTTGTGCTTGTTGAGGATTTTGAGGAGGGTTTGCAAGTTCATTAACATCTCCTACAAATTCAAAAATAAATATTAAAAATAACCTAAAACTAACAAATTCACAACAAAAAAAAACAATCCTTACCTCTCATACCTCCTCGTCGACGCGGTGACATCTTAGCAATGAAAAAACTACAATTTGATGAAAAATATTGCAAACTGGCTCCTCCCAAAATGCGAGCACAGAAATGAAGGGTTTTGGCCATGGACAGAAAAAACATGGTCACAATGAAAATAATTTCAAATTCTTTTTTTTTTTTGCTTTTAATTCCTCATAATGCAAGCACATTATAATGCACTTGCATTATGGGCTCATTGTGGCCAAGCCTTAGGCTCAGCACACCAAGCCATAGTGCAAGTGCGTTATAACACACTCGTATTATGAGCTTTCAAAACTTTTTTTTAAATTTGGCCACAAATTGGCCACCCATCTTTTTGCACTTGCCCATTATTGAATTTATCCCAATGCTTGGTTGTACTGTTGAAGAAACTATTGGATTTGTGTATTTAGGGATATAGGTTATAGTGGTAGGGAGGGAAACTTTATTTCCTCCTTGGCTTTGAGTGTATCCCAAATTTTTAGTGTAACTAGCCATTGTAGGTATATTATCATAAACTATATGGGCTAGGCTACGTACAACCTCTAATCCATGATCATCATTAAGAAATTTCCTCATGTTGTCAATTATAGGAATTGTGGTACCAAAAAAGTGTTCAGTACTTACATATTTTTGATTTTTTTCCAAATCCTTGTCCAAATTTCTTAGTTTGTCTTCAGGAACATGGGAAACCATAGTCTCAACATTGGTAAAGGTAGGTGCTTGTAAGATTGTCATTACCATGGTAACATCAAGAATAGAGTCCAAAATGGGTTGAGTATTGACAACACTTGTCATGAGAGAGTTGGAAGCCTTGTGATCCACAACAGATGTGAAACTAGCATGGGATGCCATAATTCTAGAACTACGTCTCATTGAAGTATTAGCAATAGGACACTAGGTTGTGAAACTCATGCAAGTTTCAAAACACCAAAAGTGCACCCAAGATGAACACCAAATTGTTAAATAAGTACAAAAAACACCAAAAAATAGAAAGAAGCAAGCAAAAGAAAACAAGAACCATAACAATAGAGGTCTCAAAAAAAATTGTTTGCCAAAGACAAGCAAGACAAGGCCACCCAAGGGTGTCTGAGTTCTGGTCAGAGGTTCTGAAAGTTCAAAGTTTGACTGTGCACTACCCTGTTTATGAATTTTGATTCTACTTGCAAACAACTGTAATAATAAATAAATTTCTAGAATTTTCTTAATGTATCCCAATTTTATGCAAAATGCAAGTATGCGATGATGTTGAAGATTTTTGAACAAATTTGAATGCAATTATTAGATTTGAAATGTAATAATTTATTGATTGCAATATGTAGAGACCTAAAAATGATGATTTTTGAATACAAATTTTGACCCTAAAAAATGCACTTTCTTTCACTAAATGACCTAAATGCAAAAAATCCTAAAAACATGCAGCTATTGATTCCAAAATTGGGATATGCAAGTATAGTTAAATTGAGCAATTAGAGATAGACCATTGTGAAAAAGTGTGATGAAACACCTATACAAGGATAGGGTTGGCCAATGGCGACTAAGTCCTTGATCAAGGTTTTGAAAATTAGAAAATTGAATGTTTAAGTTGTCGTTTAAGGTTATATATTAATATATGGGCTTTATGCTCTTTGCTTTAAAAAAATGTTTTTTTTAAGGTTACTATTCCTATCTACAAACATGTTTGATAGTGGTTGTTTTTCCAAAAAAACAATGTAAAGGAAATACAAATGTATGACAATTTTTGGAAACAAATGACAATTTTTATTTGCAAATTTGAAATGAAAACTTGATCTAAATGATTGAAACACACCCTAATGCAAGCTATGATGCAATATTTTTGGATTTTTATGACTTTTTTAGAATACTAATATGAAACCCTATATGTGAAATACAAGACAAAATGATGCAAGACCTAGATCTAGGGTTTGAATGACTATCAAATCAAAAAGATGTGATGTTAAATGTCGAGTTCACCAAAATGAAACATAAAAATGTGGATACCTTAAGTTTAATTCCCAAAACCTAGAGTTAATGTTCCATCATTTCTATGATTTCATTAGGATGCAAATCAACAAGGTGTATAGATTGACGTACAACCTCTAAGGTGAGTCAATCAGACCTGGATCTAATCCTTTTGAGTCTTAGGAATGAATTGTTGGCATATAATTATCATTAATAACAAAAGAGAAAATCATGAGAAGGAGATTTTTTACAGGATCGAATAAGGAAAGGATGATGAGCAGATAGATGGTGAAGGGCGATCAAATAAGATGCTGATGTGTGGAAAGGACGCCAAAGGTGGATAGGTGGTATTAATCCACAACCCCACAAATGCTCAAGTAGGGATCGACAATATGGTGGTACACTATAGTACCACATAGGCCTTATCTGGGTTGGTGGTATGGCAGTACATTACAACATTATAGAGGCTTAATATTATGCTAAGGGTCTGGCGGTATGTACACTACAACACCACAATGGTCATTTGGATGGATTGTGGTATGACGATTAAGTGCAATATCACAACTAATCATGTTGGTGTCAACAATATTGTGGTAAAGGAATTGGTACATGGAAGTCAAATAGAATGATGATACATGGCAATAACTTATTCAATGATTTTGCATCCTTGATGCAAAATCAACATTTGGTCATATGAATTATTTGTCAGTGGTGTTTTACTATGTAACCCTAGACAATGGAAAGGAGTAAAACAACATGGTGAGAGGTGAATGCTCACAAGATCGACGATGGAGGTTTGAATGACCGCTTATCTGACAGTCAAGATTTGTAGATATGACAAAGAATTAGAGCCAATGGATTAGGGTGTGGAAGGAGTAGATCGACGACCAAAATTCAAATGTAGTAATCACAAATGGCTAACTCAGTGTGAATAAGGTTTTTGACTAGTAACTGACACAGATGAATAATTAATTGGTCCAACTACACCCAATGACTAATGTAAATGAATTTTGATGCACACAATAGTGGCACAAATTGCATAGGTGATCACTAAGACAAAAATCAAGATGAGATTGAATAATCAGAAGAACGCATTGAATGCACAATCAAATTTTAGGGTTTGGTAGAGAGAATGAAGGGAAATTCTCTATAACAAAAGTTAATGTTGTGAGGCTTGATGCACAAAGGTATGGTGATATCTGATAAACTCTATCAGATATCTTAATGATGAGCTAGATGATGGCGAGTAACTCAATGTATAGGTAGCTTGTTGGTGAAGATAGCAAGTATGGAAACCCTAATAGTGAGTTGGAGCTGATCTGGATGATGAAGTGGATCTTGAGGTAGTAATTGCACATTTTTGAAAAATAAAGACAATTAGGCATTGTTATAGACTTGGAGTGTGTTGTAGAAGAAGTTTCAGAAGTCTGGAAGTGCACTATGTATTGGAAAGAGAAGTACAACTGAGAATGTTGTGCAAAAAGTGTAGAATAGAGGAGAGTGCAAAGTAGAGAAGAGCGTTGAACAAAGAGATGTACAACTAAGAATATGGTAGAGAAGGAAGTGTAGAGAAGAGAAAGGGAGCAGAATAAAAGCATGTGTTGTTGAGAGTGCAGCTAGAACAACAGAGTGTAAGTTGCATTAAGTACAACATTGTATTGCATGTATTGATGCATCTCAAGTTTATGTAGAACCACTTATATGCACATTTGAACTTGTAATTTTGTAAGAGGTTGTAGCCTCCATTTGCACTAAGTTGTAGCTCAGAATAGAGTGTAGTGGCATCCTTGAAGTTGTAGCTTCTAAACAGGGATTTTTTGCTTCCTTGGGTTGCATCCCTAAACATTGTAACTGAACTTTGATGCTTGTGAGGCTAGATTAGGACAATAGATCCTAGCAACATTTCTCACCATGTTTTTTCCCATCTTGGGTTTTCCATGTACATACTGTGTTATGTGTTGATCTCTCTTGTGCTTGCGATTATTATATTTGTTAGTATTTCAATTTACACATTTGAGTTTAAGGTTGAATCTAGAAAAAGGTTTTATGAACTAAAAGTTTTTATATCTAAAACTGATTCACCCCCTCTTAGTAGATCATTGTGTTCTAACAATTAGTATTAGAGCACTAGGTTCCCTAGGAGAAGCTTAACTAGCTTAGGTAGATCTTGGACAAGCAAACACAATGGCATGTCAGGAAGGTTCAAGCAAGCTACCTAGATTCAATGGAACAACCTATGCTAAATGGAGCTCTCTGATGAAAAGATACTTAGGTTCTCTTGGACTTGATGCCTGGATGTTAGTTAATACCAATTATGTTCCTCCTGCCCCTCCTCCTACTGATGCTACAATGAAGAAGGACTATGAGAATAATGAGAAAGCTTGGTTCACTATTATGAACAACTTGTCTGATTATGTGCATAACAAGGTTATGCATTGTGAAACTACTTATGATGTCTGGGAAAAACTAAATAAGATCTATGAAGGAGATTCCAAGGTGAAGTTCAAAAATCTACAACTAACGAGAGCTAAATTTGAAAGCTTACAGATGTTTGAAGAAGAAAATATTGTAGATTCTCTTTTGAGAGTTGATGATATAGTGAATTCTATTAAGGGATATGGGGTAGATCTGAAAGAAGATGTGCTGAAAGTTCTTAGATCTATGACGACTAAGTATGATGCTAAAATTTCTACCATTGAATAAGGAAGAGAAATTGATAAACTCACTCTAGATGAGTTACATGGTATATTTACTACTTATGAGATGAGAATGCCAAGTGCTAAATCATCTAGGAGAGAAGCTACATTTAAGATTGTTAAGAAAGAAAAAGATGAAGCTGATAAGAAAGAAAAATCTCTTGTTATTGCATCTGATCATAAAGAAACCGATGAGGAGGAATCAAACTTCATAAGAAGGATAAGAAGAGGATCCATAAAGTATAATGGTAAGCTCCCTTTCAAGTGTTTTAATTGTGGCAAAATAGGTCATTTTTCTTCAAAGTGTCCATATGGTAAAGAAGATAGTTCCAAGCAAGAAGTTGATAACAGAAAGAAGAAAGAGTTCTACCCTAAAAGAAAGAACCTTGGAAAGAAGAAGAAGATTCTATACATCAATGAAGAATGTGAAGCATCTGATGCTAGTGATAGTTCAAAAGAAGATCAAGATTGTGCTCTTGTAATAAGAGAAGATAAAAGAGGTTTTCTATTTATGGCTAAAGAAACTAAGGATCAGGAAGATGCACAAATTGAAAATTCACATGAAGAAGAAGTGGAGTCAGTTGTTGATCTTGAAGGAGAATTAATCAGTGCTCTTGAAGACCTTGATGAGTTGAGAGATAAATATGATGATCTTAAGAAGGAAAATAAGAAATTGAAAAAGAATGCTCAAAAGGAGATTGACAGAATAACTCAAGAACTTGAGGAATCTAATAAGGTGATAGTAGGTTTGAAAGTTCATGTAGAAGAACTAAAAGGAGTTGAAGATGTTAGGAAATCTAAATTACAATCAGAGATGGATAGATGCTCAAAAATTGAGGTAGAAATAGTTGCCTTAAGAAAAGAATTGGAGAAAGCTAATGAGAAGATCAATAAAGGTATGAAGTTAAAAGGGGGTACTAATATTCTTGATGAATTGTTGAGTACACAAAAGCCTTCCAACTAGGAGAAATCAGGTCTAGGACTTGAAAAAGGAAAAATTTCATTTGTTGATGCTTCTGCAAAGCTCTATGAAAGATTTAGAGCAGAAGAAAAATTAATCCCCAATGGTAAAAAATATGACAAAGGAGAAGCCCCTGAAGATGAAAAGGAGTTAATTGCAGTTGAGAAGTCTATTAAAGAGAAGGAACCAACTAAAGAAAAGAAAGTTAACTAGTTAATTCATGATTAGTAAAAGAAGAAGTAGAATCCTAAGGGAATGAACAATGATGGTTTCATAAGAGTACACTATCCAAGGAGACCTCCATAGAGAAGATTTCCACATCCAGTTGGAGGAAGCACCATGACCAGGTACTCATCATATTTTAATGGGTATTTCTATACTTGCAACAATTTTGGTCATAGGGCTAGAGAGTGTAAAGTTATTTCAAGGAGAAATACAATTTTTCTAAGAAAGAATCCATTTGCTCCCTTAGTTGATATGAATGTAGTTTGTTTTAATTGCAATAATTTTGGTCATATAGCTAGAAATTGTAGAGAAAAAATTGTAAGACCTAATTCTCAATCTAAGAAGAAGAAAAAAAAACCTCCCAAAGATGAAAAGAAAATTGAGGTCCTTGAGAAAAAGGAAGAAAAGGTTGAAAATAAACCTAAGAAGGTATGGAAGGAGAAAAAGTAGAATTCTGCTCAATCTATGATTACTCAAGCAAATTGCATGCAAAGGAACAAGATCTATGGATAATAGATAGTGGTTGCTCCAAGCACATGACTGGAGATAAAAAGAAATTCATTAATCTTGAAATGAGAAAAGGAGGTTTAGTAAGCCTAGGAGATAATATTGAAGTTAAGATTCACGATAAAGGAACTTTGAGCATAGATGGGAAGAAAAAAACTAAAGATGTGCTATATGTGGAAGGTCTAAAACATAATCTTCCTAGTGTCAGTCGGATGCAAGATAAGAATGAATGGTAAAACAATTGCTCAAGGGATAAGGACTGATAGTAATCTCTATAATATGTGTGAAGTTGAATGCCAAACATGTCTAATTATCCAAGTAGATGAGATTTGGTTGTGGCATAAAAGATTGGGACATGTAAATTTTGACAACTTGGTAAAGATAATTTTGAAAGGATTAGTTAGAAATATCCCTAAGATTGAAAATCCTAATAATATTATCTGCCAAGGATGTTAGCAAGGAAAGCAAAAAAGTTTAAATTTCCCACAAAGGACTATTCAACAACAAAACCCTTGGAGATAATTCATAATGATTTGTGTGGTCCAATAAGGACAAGGGAATTTCAAGGTGAAAGATATTTCATGCTACTGATTGATGATCATACTAGAATGGAATGGGTCACATTTTTGAAGGAGAAGACTAAAGCATTTGAAAACCTTGAAATCTATAAGATGGTAGAAAATGAAATTGGGAGAAGAATCAAATTTCTTAGGTTAGACAAAGGTGGAGAATTTATGTCAAGTGAATTCATGGAATATTGTGAATATCATGGAATGAAACACCAGTATTCAGCTCCAAGAACACCACAACAAAATGGTGTGGTAGAGAGAAAAAATAAAATTGTGAAGAAGATGGCTAGAGCCATGTTGAATGAGGCAAATTTAGCAGATACATTTTGGGAAGTAGTACAAATTGCTATATACATTCAAAATAAAGCACTTATAAGTTTCAATACTGGTAGAACACCATATGAATTGTGGTTTGGTAGGCCTGCATCAATCAAGCATTTCAAAGTATTCAATAGTAAATGCTATATTAAGAGAGAAGATGAAAATTTAGGAAATTTTGAGTCAAGATGTGATGAAGGGATATTTTTGGGGTATCCCAGCCAAAGCAAAGCTTATAAGTGTTATAATAAGATATTGCACATAATTCTAGAGAGTGTACATGTCAGGGTTGATGAAAGTCAATAAAAGTCTACCAGAAACAATCTTAAAAGAGAATCAAATGATGAGGATATTGGTGCGACAACTGAAGAAGAAGAACAAGAAGAAGA
Organism: Sequoia sempervirens; assembly: GCA_007258455.2. Taxonomy (NCBI): domain Eukaryota; kingdom Viridiplantae; phylum Streptophyta; class Pinopsida; order Cupressales; family Cupressaceae; genus Sequoia; species Sequoia sempervirens. Next base: position 18,810 of record VDFB02146334.1, on the reverse strand, counting down.
GAATAAGAAAGAGGTTGAATGTGCTCCTACAAAATATGTGCAAAAAATCATCTTATAGATCAAATAATTGGTGATAAAAATGAAGATGTGCAGACTAGTAGAAGGCTTGAAATGAACAAGGAACAAGTGAACTTTGCTCTCTTATCTTAGATTGAACCAAATTTTTTTGACGCAGCTAGTAAGGATGATAGCTGGTTAAAAGAAATGGAAGAGGAACTCAATCATATTGAAAAGAACAAAAATTGGGAATTGGTTCCTAGACCATTAAGTAAGAATGTAATAGGAACAAAATGGGTATTTAGAAATAAGCTGAATGAAGATGAAGCTGTGGTCAGAAACAAAGCAAGGTTAGTGTGCAAAGGATATGCTCAAGCATAAGGTATTGATTTTGAAGAAATGTTTGCTCCAGTTGCACAATTAGAAGTTATTAGGATGTTTCTTGCATTTTTTGTGCATAAAGGTTTTAAAGTATATCAAATGGATGTCAAATCTACATTTCTAAATGGAAATCTTGAAGAGGAAGTATATATTGAGCAGCCTGAAGGTTTTCAACTATTAAAGGATGATGATTATGTTTGCAGATTGAGAAAAGAATTGTATGGTTTGAAGCAAGCCCCAAGGGCTTGGTATTCAAGGTTGGATCAATACCTGCAACAACAAGGATTCAAGAAAGGATGTGCAGATAGCAATCTATATTTCAAATCTGTAGGTGAGCACATGATTGTTGTGGTAGTATATGTAGATGACATTATATTCAGTGGTAGCTATAGAACCCCAATCCTAATACTTGCAAAACATAATAAACAAACACATAATTAGATCAAATGCAAGTAAGAATTAAGATTACTCATGAAATCCATTAGCAATGTTTAAACTAGGAAATAAAATGAAGAACACAGTAAGAAAGCAATGAAATCCTAATTAAACATGCAAACTCTTGATCCCATGGAGGAATTGGTGCCAATGATGTGAAAATTAGACCTTTCCCAACTCCTATGATGCAATGTTGATGAGTGATGAAGGTTGATCCACTTTGTTAGATTCACTTGAGCTCCATGATAAAAAATCTGCATAACCTAGCTATAAACTTGATAAATGGATGAAAACGATGATGCTTGAAGATGAAATTGAGTATAATAAGTTTGCTCAAATTGTGAATGATAAAATAAGGAGAGAAGTCTCTTATTTATAGAAATACAAAATGGAGAAATGCCCAAAATGAAGCAATGCGGGACTAACTTTCACCCAATGGCCAAATGCCACTTGTCAAGATGTGAATGGGCAAAGGATGTGCACATTTTGATGAATGTACCCATAAATGCAATTAGGTGGAATTTGAAAATAGTGAAATGACATGTAAGAGGGAAAAAGGAATGACTTAAATGTCACTTGGCTCAATGCACAAGGACATGTAAGAAGGAATGAATGTCTTGTTGGAAGGACAAAGTCCACTTGGAGGGATTTCAAATTTGAAGGAATATTCTCTAAAGATGCCAAGTTGAGAGAAAATAGAGATTTAATAAATGAATTACATCTATTTTCATGTGCAAGTGGAAAAAGCTAGAGGATGGGACATGGATTAGAATTAAATTAATCAAGGGTTGACTAATTTAATGAGGGATTAGATGATGTGACTAATTGATTTAGATTTATGGGTTGATTTAAATCAAAAGATGAGACGAATGTGATTTAGAGACTAATTAAATAGAGATTTTTGATTTATTGAATTAAAGGGGATGCATGTTAGATTAAATCAAATAAGGTTTTAATTTATTTAATTTAATAGAGTGACTTTAGAGATTTAATCAAATAAAATTAATTATTTAATTAAATAGGGACTTAAGATTAATTAGATCATATTGATTGATTTAATTAACAAAAGAGAGAGATACTTAATCAAATAAATGATTTATTTATTTAAGAGATTAAAATTGATGAATTTAATCAAATAAGGGTATTCGATTAAATGGTTAGACTGAGGGATGATTTAGGATGAAACGATGTTGGTAAAATTAGGATCAGATGTGTAGCGTCAATCAGTACATTTTATGTGTCTACAATAGCCATGATAAAATGTGTCATATATTTTCTACTCACATGCAAGATGAGTTTGAAATGTCCATGTTACGAGAACTTAGATTTTTTCTTGGTTTGCAAATTACACAAAGTAATAAAGGTATATTTATATCATGAACCAAGTATAAAAAAGAAATGCTTAAAAAGTTTGGCATGGAGAACTGTAAACTAGTTAGTACTCCCATGGTTATTGGCTGCAAGTTGAGCAAATCAAATGAGTCACTTGATGTAAATTATACTTTGTATAGATCAATGATTGGAAATCTATTGTATTTAACTGCATCCAGGCCTGATATAATGAAAGAAATTTGTATGGTAGCTAGGTTTCAGGTAGAACCAAAAGAATCACATGTCAATGTAGTAAAGAGAATCTTTAGATACATCAAAAGTACTGTTGACTATGGTTTATGGTATCCCAAAAGCAAATATTTTGCTTTAACAACATACACAGATGTAGATTGGGAAGGAAGTGTGGATGACATAAAGAGTACGAGTGGGGGAGCTTTCTTTTTGGGAAATAGATTAGTTTCCTAGATGAGTAAAAAGAAAGAGTTTGTCACTCTTTCTATAGCAGAATCATAATATGTTGCAGCTACTGCATGTTGCACTCAAGTCCTTTGGATGAAGCAGACATTAAAGGACATCAAGGTAGAGTACGATGACCCTATTTTGATTCTCCGTGACAACTAAAGTGTCATTAATATATCAAAGAATCCAATGATGCACTCTAGAATAAAGCATATATCAATCAAGTATCACTTCATCAGAGAAAAGGTTGTTGATAAGGAAGTCAACATGTAGTTTGTTCCAACAAAGGAACAAGTGGCTGATGTATTTACAAAGCCTCTTCCTACATAACAATTTGAATACTTGAAGCATAAGGTGGGAGTAGTTTCACCCACCTCATATCATTAAATATTTATGATAGGGCATTTATCTAGGGGGAGCTTCATTGATCACTTCTTTAACCCTAGTTAAGAATAATGTGATCAAATAATGTTAAATCTGGGTTTACACTTTCTAACGATTTGATGGTTGCAGATTTTGTCAAACTTGGAGTATTCCCAAAGGGGGAGTGTACCCTTTGCCATTGATGTCAAAAGGGGAGAATTGTGATGCAAAATAGAAGCTTCCTAAGAAGAGTTGTATTTCATAGGGGGAGTTTTTGTGTTATAGTGTGGATAATCAAATTGGTACAGAGCTTTAGTGGTACCTGGATGGGTAGTTAGAGTTTTTCCATCAATGCCAAAGGGGGAGATTATTGGCATATTATTGTCATTGATGACAAAAGAGAAAATCATGTGAAGGAGATTTTTGGAAGGATCTAATAAGGAAAGGATGACGAGTAGATAGGTGGTGAAGGGTGATTGAATAAGATGCTGACTTGTCGCAAGGATGTCAAAGGTGGATAAGTGGTAGTAACCCAAAACCCCACAAATGCTCAAGTAGGGGTCAATAGTATGGCGGTAAATTGTAGTACCACATAGGCCTATATCGGGGTTGGCGGTATGGCGGTACACCGCAACACTATAGAGGGTTAATATTGTGCTAGTGGTCTGGCAATATGTACACCACAACACCACAATGGTCATTTGGATGGACAGCGGTATGATGGTTAAGTGCAACATTGCGACTACTCATGTTGGTGTTAGCAGAATTGTGGTAAAGGAATTGGTACATGGAATTCAAACAGAATGATGAAACATGGCAATAACTTATTTGATGATTTTGCATCCTTGTTGCAAAATCAACATTCGATCATACAAATTATTTGTCTGTGGTGTTTCATTGTGTAACCTTAGACAATGAAAAGGAGTAAAATGACATGGTGAGAGGTGAATTCTCACAAGATCAACGATGGAGGTTTGAATGACCGCTTATCCTATAGTCAAGATTTGTAGATATGACAAAGAATGAGAGCAATGGATTAGGGCACGAAAGGAGTAGATCAATGACCAAAATTCAAATGCAGTAATCACAAATGACTGACTCAATGTAAATAAGGTTTTTGATTGGTAACCAACACAGATGAATAATTAATTGGTCCAACTACACCCAACAACCAATGTAAATGAGATTTGATGCAAACAATGGTGACATAGATTGCATAGGTGATTGTTGAGACAAATTTCAAGATGAGATCAAATAATCAGAAGAACGCATTGAATGCACAATCAAATTTTAGGGTTTGGTAGAGAGAATAGAGGGAAACTATCTATAACAAAAGTTAATGTTGTGAGGCTCAATGCACATAGGTATGGTGATATCTGATAAACTCTATCAGATGTATTAATGATGAGATGGATGATGGTGAGTAACTCAATGTACAGGTAGCTTGTTGGTGAAGATAGCAAGTATGGAAACCCTAATAACAAGCTGGAGCTGATCTGAATGATGAAGTGGATCCTGAGGTAGTAATTGCACATTTGTGAAAAAGAAAGACAATTAACAATTGTTATAGAGTTGAAGTGTGTTGTAGAAGAAGTTTCAAAAGTTTGGTAGTGCACTATGTATTGAAAAGAGAAGTACAACTGAGAATGTTGTAGTGCAAAAAGTGCATAATAGAGGAGAGTTTAGAATAGAGGAGAGTACAGAGTATGGGAGAGTGCTGAACAAAGAGATGTACAGCTAAGAATACGATAGAGAAGGAAGTGTAGAGCAGAGAAAGGGAGCAGAATAGAAGCATGTGTTGTTGAGAGTGCAACTATAGCAACATAATGTAAGTTGCAATAAGTGCAACATTGTATTGCATGTATTGATGCATCTAAGGTTTATGTAGAACCACTTATATGCACATTTGAACTTGTAATGCTGTAAGAGATTGTAGCCTCCATTTGCACTGAGTTGTAGCTCAGACTAGAGTGTAGTGGCATCCTTGAAGTTGTGGCTTCTAAACATGGAGTTGTTTCTTCCTTTGGTTGCAACCCTAAACATTGTAACTGAACTTTGATGCTTGTGAGGTTGGATTAGGACAATAGATCCTAGTAGAATTTCTCACTGTGGTTTTTCCCATCTTGGGTTTTCCACATACATACTATGTTATGTGTTGATCTCTCTTGTTCCTGTGATTATTATATATGTTAGTATTTCAATCTACACACTTGAGTTTAAGGTTGAATTTGCAAAAGGTTTTATGAACTAAAAGTTTTTATAACTAGTGATTCACCCCCCCTCTCAATAGATCATTGTGTTCTAACATGAATTGGAAATAATTTCAAATGATTTCCCTAATTAAACCATATGACCTAATTTGATAAATAGAGTTTCCTGAAAGTAAATAGATTGAAACAGTAATTTGCAAGTGGATTTGGAAACTGTAGATTGATGTGTACCTACCCAAAAAATTGGTTGGTTGTGCCTACAAGGATTGGGTTGTCCAATGGCTATTGAGCCTTTGTTAAGGTGTCTTGCTCAAATTTTGGGGTCCTCTAGTGTTGGATGTGAAATTTTGCTTTCTAGTTGTAAACTTATCAGAATGTTATTAGTAAATTCTATAGGTGAGTTTTCTTTCTTGACAAAGTTGATGACAAAGAATACAACAATTGAAAATTCTCCTTCAATTTTCCTTTGATCCTTTCCAAACCTATAACCTACACATTCAAAGAGGGAGAAGGTTTTGTTCCATATAAGGGCTTGCCTCAATCAAGCCCCTTGTAAATGTTACCACTTCCACAATGGCAATGCCAATGATAAACTAATAATGGAAAGGAAGGAAATGATGAATGAACACAATGCTACAACTCTCCACCCTTCAATGGCTTCCTTGAAGGAATGAATTCATGCACATCACTTTAAGGAACTTGGATTTTTCTTGATATATTTTCTTGAATGCTTGAATGCTTGAATGCTTGGAGACCTATATCAATGTTAGCCTTCACAAAATAATAACATGAGCACACATAGAATTTGACATGATGGTGGATCTTAAATTAATACAATAAACTCTAATAGCATGCTAATCTTGACTTACTCTTGACAATAGTTTTTTTCCTATGAATATGTGTTTCTAGATGTTCCATTTTCAAATGGTAAAATAACTAGGTATTTATATGCAAATTTTCTAATTTCCCAAAAATTAGATTCCAAAAGTTGAAACTTCATATTTGAATTTTGGATGTTAAAATTCCACCAAAAGCATATTTGAATTTGGCTCCTAGATGAAAGGGGAATTCAGTAGCCCATGGGAGATTGGGTCCTGGCCAAAATTTCTAAGACACTCACAATCAGGAACAATTTAATGATTGGATGCATTTGTTTAATGCTTGTCCTTCTTTGAAAAATAATAAAAATTAGGCCTTGGAATGCATAATTTAGAAAATTGGGAGCTTAATTAAGTCCTGTAGACATGCAAAATTTACATTATGCATTTGATCAGGTTCATTCATCAACTGAACTAGATGTTGCATTAGATCCATTCATCACCTTCATCCATTCATTTAAATGATCTCATTGCCTAAGGTTATTTATTTAAAATCAAATGAGCATTATCATCAATATTTTAATAATAAATCAAAAAGCCATTTAAATCAAATCCTAAATCATATTCCATCATTTTCTGATTTAAATAAATCAATTATCAAAGTCTTGAAAGTCAAATCATCTAATCAGCATTAAATCAGCATAATCATCATCTAACCTTGATTAAATGTTAATCCCATCCCACTTGCATTATCTAGATATCTCCACTTGCACAATAAATCAATTTTATTGATTTATTAAAACCTCATTTTCCCTCAACATGACAAGTCAAACATGGCATTTATTGCTGTTTTTCTTGTCCCCCTCTCAAAATTTATTGCAAATTTGAATTCAAATTCTCCCTCTCATGGGCACTCTTCCCAAATCTTGCACAACCATTGACCACTCATCATTTGACAAGTGTCATCTTCTCATTAGAGGATCTTTAGTCCCACATTCACCATCTTGGCCAATCTCTCATCAACAAAATCTATAAAATAGGGCCTTCATTCTCATTCATGGATCCACAATTTTATGCAAGGTTACTCTCTTGGTTTGAGAAATAATCTTGTTTTCATCTCCATTTGCATTTTATCATCTTGAGCTTTGATCAAGGATTGGGAAAGGGTCACTAGCACATGTGACACCAATCCACTATGGAATAGGTGACTTGTAATTGCTTTCTTAATGCTTTAGTTTTTCTTTTGTCATGTATTGCATTTTAGAAGTCTTTACAAGGTATTTCATAGAGGTATTTTGTTGGATTTGTGAAGTACTAACCCCTATATGAGTTTAGTTTTTTGCAAATTTTAATGGATGCCTCCATTTGGCACTAGAAGGAGGGTTGTTTGTGATTAGCAAATTGTTTGTGATTAGCAGATTATCATGACTGATCGATTTCTGTCTTTCAAATATTACAAAATTCAGCTTTAAAGCTTGCTAATAGTATTTTCTTTGAGGAAGTAACATACACATGCTCATTCCTTTCTTTTCACCTGCTTGTCTCATTTACCACATTGTCCTATTTTTTATTGGCAAAATTTTATTTTCTGGAGAAAGCTTGGAAGAAAAATGAAAATGGAAAGACAATATTCAAAGAAAATTTGTTGTTTAAATAGTAATGGTTTCAGAAGTAGCTTTTGTTTAAAAGCTTAGGATCTATATGCCATTGTTTCGGTGCAGGATTACCTTTTTCTTCTTTTTTTTGTATGAAAGTCTTCTCTATTCGAAGTATCTGTGCTGAGTGTCTAAAATTGTTATTCATGATGTTATGCCCTTAACTTTCATGAGAAATGTGACTGATTTCTGTGTATCATTATTCCTGATTATCAAACATCCTTTGTATTGGCATATACCTTTGACATTGTTGGCGCAGGTTGTCTAATCATTCTCACGCTGGTCAGAGGTTGTGTCATTTTGATGTTATTTTACCTGCCAAATGCGTTAGTTTGAGAATAATTTGGGTTACTGCTTTTTTTATGTCTAGTTGTTGCTTAAAAGTTTAAATTTTGAACAGCTAATTAGCGCACATATCCTGCAATCAACGCATTTCCTGAGATTCCTGGAATCAACGCATTTCCTGAGATAATCTTTGAACAGCTAATATGTGCCTATTCTTGAGAGTTACGCCTTTTAGATCTTAAATCCATCTCAAGACTCATGTCAGTAAAATTGCAAGTACTTCATCATAGTGGCTGCAACTGGAAGGAAAAGTCATTGTGTCTCATTAATATAGGCAGATGAATTAAGAAATCTAAAGCTCCATATCATTTTCAAATGCGGCCAAAGTTATAATCTTATATCTTATTACAAATATGGCAAAGGAAACAATGATTATCTTATTACACTTTTATCAATTCCTTTGACTTGATTTGGCGTGTGGCTTGATTTAGGCGCAGTAACTATAACTCCATCAATGCATATTATCTACACTTGTGATCCAAAGATGAAACACACTTTGACATGTCATATTTTCCGTCAGATGTGCTATTGTTGTTAGTTCATTTGATTAAATATGTTCAAAAATCTCTGAAATTAATATTTCTAACAAACCTCAACATTGATAAAAGATGGGATGCGCAGAAATGGGGAAAGTCTTCCTATTTTTTTATTTTTTATCTTTTTAATGTTGTGTTCTAAATCATTTATGGCTGAATGGGAAAGTCTTCCTATTATTAACATTGCTGTTCTAACTCATTTTGCAGGTTTAGTCAAAAAAAGACCAAGGTGTCATCATGACAAAAGGGCAAAAATCTTTGCTTAATAAGTTATTTGTTTACATTGGTTTTTGGCTAAACATTTTTACCTAAAGACTTTAATACGATGAAAGGGTGGTGATTCATTATTAACCTAAAAAATCATTGAGTCTATATTATTTGAAAATAACTCTTTTGGAAATCAATGATTAAGTCTAATATTGGATTACATCTTGTCAAAAATAAAGAATAAAAAACCATTGAATTGTTGTTTCATTCTTTCATTAATTAAAAACAAAATTAATCCTCACATTATTGTCTTGTCCATCTTATAGGTACAAACAAACAACAAAGGCAAAAAGGAAAAGCGAAAGCGAAAAATCAACAAGGAGGAGGCTAGCAAACGAAAACGAAAGGAGGAGGATTTTTTTTGAAAACACAATGTGTTTTTTAACACTTTAAGTGTTTGATCAACACTACTTCACGAAGTTGTTTATCATTTCATTTTAGAGCACTAATTTTCATTTGGGTCTAAAACGAACAATTTGATTTTCATTGCAAAAGGCTTAAAATGAATCTTAGGACAAACTTACTAGATTTTGTTTGAGGTTAAGAATTGAACAATCAAAACTCACACTTCATTTTGGTGCTTAAAATGAACTCACAATTGCTTTGAAGGGTATAAAACGAACAAGTGCTTGATTTGTGTGATTTTGTCTTTTGAGTGCATATCCTCTCCCCTTGCGCTTCGTGCGATCTAGGGTGCAAGAGAAACACTCAAAATACATTTTATTGCTTTGAAACACTTCAATTTGGGCTTAAAAATTGAACATCTTGTGCGAGTGTGAGTAGGGGAATTTTTGTGTACATTCTCTTTCTTTGTGCCATCAAAGATCGATCGAGTTACGGATTGTGTCTTTGCTTGCTTTTGTTTATCTTAGAGGGCCTGCCTTGGGGAAAAAGTACTCACCCAAGGGACGACTCAACCGGTAACACTCTAAAGCCAAGAGTATTTCCAGCCGGGATATAAATGAGGGTTTTGGTTAAACACCATAATCACGCGGTTGGCTCCGACAAGATGGATCCGAAAGGGGACTCTTGCCGTATGGGTCAATCTCCACGAACGGAAAGTCCTTACTAGAACCCATGTGCTAGAATTTTCCAAAATCCTTAATCTATTTGTTGGTGCAAGAACGGTCATTCTGAAGCCACCCCACACTCTTACGGTCTTCTAGTAGAGATGGAAAGCATGCCATGGGAGTTTCATGGGTGTTGATGCTTGGCTGCCCGATTGGCGTTAATGAGCCATGGAGGGAGCCATGGGGTCAAGCATCTAACCATCCGCTAGAGATAAAGCGTAGCTAGACTTGTCCAAGTGGGAATCCAACAAATATTGTCTTACACATCCATAGGGCTTGTAATTGTTCTTCATTTGAAAACATTGTTGTATTTGAAAACATTTTGCAAACAAACATTCAACATGATTCTCAAAATTTCAAACCCTCATGAAGACAAATATCATTGACTCAATCCATATGTTATTGCTTTCCCTGTGGATTCACGTCCGTAGAGGTTCCTAAGCATTGGATTATACCTTAATTTGTCTTCTTGAGTAAACAATAGGAAAACCCTTGCCTTAAGTTCATTGAATTTCCACATAAAATATCTTGTGGGGTTTAAAGAAATTAAGACATTGGACATCTTAGTTTGAAACCTTAATCAAAGAGAGTGTTTTTGGTAAAATAAAGCCATTAAGCAAAGATAAGCAAAATGAACTTTCATGTGTGTTGAAAACTCCAAATCCCAAAAGCACAAATCATTGATTGGAAATCCAAAATGTTCAAATCATTCCTTGGTTACAAAGGTCTTTAGGAAGCATATGCATGCTCTTCAATACCTAGGTCTTGGAAATACAAAGTGGTCTTTTAGGTTCATCTAGGGATCAAAAAAAATCAAACCTCTTTCATCCATCTTTCAAAACATCAAAATCCATCTCACAAATCATCTTTTGAAAAACCTTGAAATCATCCTTGAAGTGCTAGGCTTTATGACAAAATCAAGAAAACACCAAAATCATTGAGACCAAGTCCTTGAAAACATTTACCAAAACACCTTTGGCTAGGAATGTGTAAATGCATCCTTTTGCATATCCTTAGTCAAAGTCATCCAAATCATCTTGTCTAGCTTAGTGTATGTAGATGAATCCTTCTCCATATACTTAGTGAAACAATCATCTTGTTTGGGTAGGTGGGTAGATGCATCCTTCTCCTCACACATATCCAAATCATCATCCTTTGAACACAACTATCCTTTAGATCATTATCAAACATCTTAGGGTTCTTTTTGTTCAAAATCCAAATCAAAATCCAAATCAAGATCAAGGACAAAATCTCAAAATCCAAAAATCAAACCAATCAAAAAAAAAAATCCAAAGCCTAGTATTTCATTCAAGATCTATCAAAAGACAAAAACATCCATAACATCCATCTTTAAACATCACCATCATATCATCATCACATTTGATCCTAAAAAAGCATCCTAAAACTTTCACTTTGGGACATAAAATAGAGATTAAATCCAAGGAATCAAGAGATTCATCTCCCATATTCTCGAAGATTGATCCTTGTTTTATGGTTCTAACGATATCTCAATACAAGAAGAGTATGGAAGCCCACAAAGAAACTCCCGCTTCAAGTGACCTTAGCCAAACAAATGCAGAAATGAATCTCGCAGAATCAAGCAACCCATTGATCCCCTCATCATCAGAAAACCCACAAGAAGAAAATCAAGAGGAGGACCTCACCTTTGGAATGTCTCGCGAAGAAATAGCTAAAATGCTCCAAAATTTGGACAACCATAGAATCATCAACATCATGATGAGACTTAACACTTCGTTGTACATGCTTGAACTAGCAAAACAAGGGGCCAAGTTGCCTTCGGATTTTGATGTGACCACTATAGTAGAGTCATCTTTTCCACCAATCTCATCCACCATCCCCATTTCATCTACACCCCCATCTCAAAACGTCACAGAAAATATCCCGCAAATCACAACATCATTTGCTCCAACTCAACCCAATGTTAACAAGGGAAACACATTCCTCAATAAAATTCAATCACATCCCCTTGTAAATAACCAAAACTTGGACGCAAACACCACAGTGAAACAAAACATCCTCCATAATCCATTACACCAAAATGTTCCTCTCACTTTACATTATGACCTATCATCAACATCTTTTCACAGAGCACCACAAACACCTCTTCTCACAAATTCACAAGAGGAGGGAGACATATTCGGACCAGGGGGCATTTTCAACACCACAACACTCTCGCAAGGATTCAATCCTCTTACATTTCCACCTCCCCCACCATCACCATTTTCATCAACACCACTCCTTGGTTTAGGGCTTCCCCCTCTACCGAGTATCAATCAAAACATCATCCCAACCATCAATCAAAACATTTTTCCAAATGCTCAATGATTATTGTTGACATCACAACAACAAACGACAAACATGCAAGCAATGGAAACATCATCAAACACCCCCACAACATTGCAAAGCATGGTCTCCCAAGGGCCAATCACATTAACAATGCCACTTACCACATCAACAACACCATCCACCAATCACGCAATCAACACGACAACACCATCCACCAATCATGCAATCAACACGACAACACCATCCACCAACCAGATAATCAACACAACATCATAATCTACCACCATTCCAAATCCACCACCACCTCCACCACCACCAACATTCACCACATCAAACCAGTTCAACGCAACATTACAAGCCGCTTTTCAAAGAGGACACCAACAAGTGCAAAAACAAAAAGCCATGCAACAAGCCGCTCAAGCTGCCAAAACTGCACAAGCCGCATTACAAGCACAACAAGCACAACAAGCCAAAGCTTTATTGCAACAACAACAACAACAAGCCGCCCAAGCCGCACAAGCATTGCAAGCACAAAGAGTCACTCAAGCACAACTTTTATTACAACAACAAGCCGCACAAGTGCAAACCCAAGCTCAAGCACAATCTCAATATCAAGCACAACAAGCACAAGCACAAACACAACTTCTTGCACAAGCAGCGCAAATACAAGCATATCAGCAAGCACTAAAGCAATACCAAGAGCAACAAGAAGTAGCAGAATTGGCAGCCCAACAACAAGCATTGTGGGAACAAGAACAAGTAGAACAACAAGCATTGTTAGAACAGCAACAAGCGCAGCAGCAAGCAGAACAACAAGTGTTGTTAGAACAACAACAAGCGCAACAACAAGAAAAAATCCTAGCACAACAACAACAAGAGCAACAACAAGCATTGTTCATCCAAAAGAAAGTAGAAGCCTACTTTTCCCGCCACAACATACCGATACCATTGAACAATGCACAAACCAACCCATCCATCCAAACCACGATTGCAGCACCCCAAAACACATTCATCCCACCTCCTGATCCTCAGAATGATATGACGACACAATTCAAGTTGCTCTCACAATAAGTACTCGATCTTCAATCAGGGCGAACAACCAAAACGCAAAGCAACTTGTGTCCCTATCCATTTGATAGGAGCCTAGACATGAAACCATTCCCTAAGGGATTTGAGATCCCTAAATTTGACAAATATTGAGGGACGGGAAACCCTGAAGATCACATCAGGGAATTCCAGGTTCATTGTATGGAGGTTGCATATGATGATACTTATTTGATGTGGCTATTCCCTAGGAGCTTAGTAGGAGATGCTATAGAATGGTTCTCTCGCTTACCTTCAGGCATTAGGACATTCAAAGAAATTAGAGACACATTCATTAGAAACTACGCATATAACATTACAATGGATGTTAGTCTCGAAGAACTCTACACTCTGAAACAAGGAAAGAATGAATCTTTTGCTTCATTTCTTCAACGATGGCAATCCAAGGCCAATCAGAGCAAATGGACCATGCCAGAAGAGCAACAAGTCTGCACAATCATTACCTTGAAAGCCACTTGTCATTCCACCTCAAGGTTCAGGGAATCACCACCTACGATCAATTGATCTCCAAGGTGCTTAGCATTGAAAGAGCCCTTGCAACCCAACCCATCGAATCAACATCATATCACGAATCACAAAACAATCGCCCACCATCAAATTACAATGATAAACCTCGAACATGGGCGAGAAACAAGAACATCACTAATGATGGTGTCGTCGATGCCAAGGTGGTCATTAGTGGTCCACGCCAAAATACACCCGCACCGAAAATCCAACCACAACGCCAAAACACTCATCACACAACATATCAACCCAACAATAATCCCACCATCAATAACGTCAATGACCAAAGAGGACCACCTCAATGCAAAACATACCCCAAATGAAAATACACTACTTTGGGGGAACCACTTGAGGACATCATGAAAAAGCTAATCGACGAAAAACTCATTCAAGCTCCTACATTTGAGAATTACCAAGAACCTGATGTCAAACCTCCTTGGTGCAATGAGAATCAACTATGCGAATTCCACAAAATCAAAGGCCACATCACAAATAATTGTATGAGACTCAAGAACATCATTCAAGATCTCATCGACAAAAGAATCATAAATGTGGAAGCACCTACTGGGAATCAGGACCTTAAAATCTACACGAATCCGATGCCAAATCATGGCAACAAAGGGAATAGCAAGGATAAAGGAAAAGGCAGTGTTAATCATGTATACGAAATAGTTGTTGCCAACCTCAATGAAAACTGCATGGTCATCACCATCAAAGGCGCCCATGCCGAAGATTGCGGAGTCACCATCGCAGGATCATCCCAACCCAATAGAGTCCCTACATCAAGAGCCGTTCCGTATAGCTACAATGTTGTAGACCAACTCAAAAGAATGCCAGCACACATCTCCATCATGGAGTTGTTGAAAATCTCATCAACGCATAAAAATATCCTTGAGGAAGTATTAGCCTCATCTACCGTCCCCACAGATCTCGATGCCGAACAATTCCAAGCTATGGTCGGAAACATCATAACACCTAATCTCCTTACATTTTCTGACCAAGATTTTCCCGCCCAACCATCTCACAATCGTGCACTTCACTTGGAGGTCATTGTGAACAAAAGCAAAATCAAAAGGGTCCTAGTGGATGGAGGTGCAGGTTTGAACGTCTGTTCTTTTAGTCTCATCAAGCAGTTAAAGATATCAGAAGATTCCATTGATAAAGGGAAGGGCATCACAATCAGAGCATATGATGGCCAAGAAAGAGTGTCTCAAGGCACAATTAAGCTTCCTATCCAAGTAGGGCCAACACTCATGGAAACCACCTGTCAAGTCTTGGACCTCGACTTACCATACAACATTCTCTTGGGACGCCCATGGATCCATGCAATGAAATCCGTAGCATCAACCTTCCACCAATGTGTAAAATTTACACATAATGGACAAGAGGTTACCATCCATGGAGATCTTGAGCCATTTTCATACTGCAAGAACCTTGAAGCCAAATATTACAAAATCCCCCAAGTGCCGAAAAATGATGAGGGCCCATCCACATCATACATCGATCCCGCCACTCTCATGTCCACTTCTACGACAGAGACACCCACCATTCCCACTATATCTGATATCAAGCTCATCATCCAAGAAGACGGTTGTGGAAGTTATAGGCTCCCTAACAATGCTTTTGTCATAGGAGAGTTACCACAATCTCCAAGATCACAAGGACGCCCACAAGAAAATCAACCTACCTCATCACAAACCTATCCTCAAAATTATCCTAAATTCACAAGGTGGGGAGACCTTGGCCATGAGGTAATAGAACTAGATCCATCAAACATGTTGTATCAAGATGAAAGACCGACACCTGAATTACCAATGGATGAAAGAAGCAGAGGCCTACACATGATGCTTGCGATGGGCTATGACCGAAATCAAAGACTGGGACATAATGACAATGGGCTCTTAATACCAATCATGCCTGAGACGTGACCTATAACAAATCTTGGTCTTGGATGTACCCCTCTGAGAATAACCATATGTGGCCGAAGTCCTCCAGTTAGAGCCGCTAATGTTTCTCCTTTGCCAGTCCTAGTACAAGTGCACTCCCCAATACCCATAGGGACAGACATGCATAACTTTATCACTGAGCCCTATATTAGTAGCGATGACGAAGATACCTTATCCAACCTACCTAGGTTATTCGAAGATACCACCCTTTGCATGATTAGTACCTTATCTTTCGAATCCAATCATCAAATTCATGAGATCCGCTTAGTCTACCCCCAACTGATCGACTATGACCAATGAAGACCACCAGTTCTTGATATATTCGAAAATGATGAAGCACTCTCAAAATTCATGGGGTTGAGGGATAACATTCTAGATGGAGATCATAAGGCAGGATTCATAATGGAGTTAGACACACATGCCTACTACGGGGAAACGATTGAATCTTTCAGTCGCAAAAGTGAAAAACTAAGAATCATATCCAAGTCCTTGAGTGAAAACCACACCGTGGCACTCTCTGACAACAAAATGGTAAAAATAAAGGACGTATCCAACGGTGAAAACCTCTCTAAGGTGCCTAAGGATGAAGGATTCAATCTTCCCCTAAGAGCTATTCATCAAGAGAAGTCAGCAGTCTTGGCTGAAAAATGCAACCCAGTCAACCTAGGAACAGAGGAGACCCCGCACATAACATTCTATGCGGAATCACTATTATTAGAAGAACAAGAAATCCTAGTAGCATTCCTAAGGGAAAGACAAATAAACTTTGCATGGAGTTATGCTGATATGCCAGGACTTGATCCAAATATTGTGGTCCACCACCTAGCAGTGTATCCAGATGCAAAACCTGTTAGACAGAAGCTTCGCAAAATGCATCCTCAAATCGCTTTGTTAGTCAAAATAGAGCTCAAAAAGCTATTAGATGTTGGATTCATCTGACCAATTGATTATCCAGAATGGGTATCGAACTTGGTACCTGTTTCAAAACCTGACGGAGCTATCAGAATCTGCACGGATTTCAGAGATTTGAACAAAGCATGTCCCAGGATGATTTCCCCCTCCCCAACATCGACATGATAGTAGACATGATAGCAGGGCATGAGATGCTATCACTAATGGATGGATTTTCAGGATACAACCAAATTATGATAGCAAAAGAAGATCAACACAAGACAGCTTTTACTTGTCCATGGGGGACCTATTGCTGGAACATGATGCCATTCAGCCTCAAAAATGCAGGAGCAACATATCAACGAGCCATGACATTGATCTTCCATGACATGATTCACAAGACAGTTGAAGACTATGTCAATGACATCCTAGCAAAGTCAAGAAAAAGACAAGACCATATGGCAACCCTAAGTGCTATCTTTGACAGATTAGAGGAATACAAGGTCAGATTAAATCCCAAGAAGTGTGTCTTTGGCGTACAATCAGGTAAACTGCTAGGATACATAGTCTCCATGAGGGGTATTGAGGTGGATCCAACAAAAGTCAAAGCAATCCTCGAGATGGAAGCACCAAGGAACTTAAAGCAATTGAGAGGCCTCCAAGGCAGGCTCCAATCCATTAGAAGATTCATAGCACAACTGGCAGACAAGCAGAATCTGTATTCACACCTACTCCACAAGGGGGTAGTATACAAATGGGATACCAAGTGCGAACATGCATTCAACAAAATAAAGGAATATCTACTGACACCTCCAGTGTTAATGCCACCTATCCCGAGAAAGCCATTGATCTTATATGTGTCAGCAACAGCAGCAGCCCTAGGAGTTCTTCTTGCTCAACATGATGAAAATGGAACAGAGAGGGCCATCTACTATATCAGCAGGACAATGGTCGGTCACGAGCTAAATTACTCCTTCATCAAGAAAGCTTGCCTCACAATAGTGTTTGCATCCCAAAAATTCAGACACTACATGTTGGCACACAAGATAAAGCTTATTGCGAAAATTGATCCCCTCAAGTATCTCTTATCCAAGGAAATGCTCACGGGAAGAATGGAAAAATGGGTGATGATATTATCAGAATATGACATCGAGTATGTTGAGAGAAAAGCCATCAAGGGTCAAGTTATTGCAGACCAATTAGTAGAAGCACCTATGTATTCTGAGAATCCTCTTGTATAGATTTCCGAGGAAGGTCATCTTTAACCTCAGCGTTGCTGATCCTTTGGAAACTATTCTTCGATGGGTCATACACACAACACGGATCAGGAGCTGGTATCTTCTTCATCACCCCCCAAGGAAATTGCATACCAAGGTCATACAAACTAGCATTCCCTTGCACAAACAACACTTGGCAAAATCACGAGAGGCTTTGACTATAGGTCACGAATAGCGATTGCAATGGAATATATAGCTCTCAAAGGTATATGGAGACTCTATTTAATCATAGAAATAAAGTCAGCAATGGATGAATGCTCCGGTTGGCTAAGGATGACAAATAACTCCATGCAAAGAAGTTGGAGACTCTGAGGGAATCCTTCATTGACATAACATTTTGAAGCTGATTCAGAACCAACAACGAGCTGCTTAGCCATGGCTACAATTGGAGTCTCTAGTAGACATCCCTCACAGCGTGCAGAAATATGAATTTCTAATTGAAGGCGGCTTCTCGTCCTCACATTCGAGGTACCAGAATCAGAATACGTGTGTGAAATCATTGGTCCTGGCGATCCTTGGTATCATGACATATATACATATCTTCGAATAGGAGTCTTACCGGCTGACCTACCATCGAGCCTAAAATGAACCTTCATCAAAAAAGCATCTAGATTTGTCATCCTAGGTGATACCTTATACTGTAGAAGCATAGAGGGTACCTTACTACATTGTTTGAATGCTGAGGAGGTAGTAACTGCTCTAACCGAGGTTCATAACGGTATCTGTGGCTCACACTCGAGTGGGATAACCATTGCCAAGAAACTGCTGAGGCTGGGGTATTACTGGCCCATGATGGAAAGAGAAGCGCATGATCATGCCAAAAGGTGTTTACAATGTCAGCAACATGGGGATCTCATCCATGCTCCAGCTCAAGAGCTTCATCCGATCGTTACACCATGGCCTTTCTCACAGT
>VDFB02146332.1:0-27467 GCA_007258455.2 Sequoia sempervirens | reverse complement strand
TTATTGCTGATGGTTCGATAAGATATACACAGTCTGCTGTTATCTTTGGTGATTAGCTTTTCAAAGAATATCCTTTAAACATGATTCTGTCCACAATATATTCCTCTTCTATTCGATGCCTTTTTCTTCTCATATGTTCTCATCTTATATGTGATCCATTGTGGGGGTGATTCATTGTGGGGGGCTGTGTCCCTTCATGAGTCTAATGCTGCCTATAGTGCAGCTGTTAATTCATTTTATTTAACTGCTTCTTTGTTTAATATATTTTATTATTGTTTTATATATATTTTAATGTTTATAGTATTATATTATTATAAATATTTACATTGTTTATTTATTCTATTTATTTATTTGGTGCTTTAATACTTCATATTTTAATACTAAAATATAATGACAATAAAAATGTTAAATGACAATACAAATAAAAATGCCAAACTTTCAACACAGCTTGTGTAAAAGATAGAGTGAATTCTTGAACGCCGAAAACACATGATTCATTCTCTTAATTTTTTATTAAATTGATCAATTGTTATAAATTAATAACTATGTTGGACACCATGGGACTTTTAGCAGGTTTGTTTGTGCTCTGATAAACTGTATTTAAGTATGGTCTTTAGTCATCCTCAGATCCCCTTTTTCAGAAATTTCATAGAAAATAAATTCTACAAATAGAACTGCAAAGGTAATTACATTTAATTGGCATAAGAGTAATTTGGTCACTTTTATTTACCACACAACTTATCCACTGTTTTCGATAGCTTCTCTACTGATTCATAGGTCTTTTGTTTGTGTTGAGTTGTACAATTCTTCCCTTTACACAAGCAGATGTGAAACTGCAATATTTTCTGTGTTTTCATGGAATTAAATGTTATTTTATAATTGATCAACCTGCAAATCATCTTGTTGCCTTTGCCATGGGCAAACAACGCATTTTTCATGCAGGGTGAAGATGGCAGACTTGAGCATGGGTATTCTAATAGATATTGTGGATGAAGAATGGATGCAGGAAACTTTACCAGATGATGGTAAGTCATGTTGCTGAAGTTTACTCATTTTTGAAGAAAGTAGAATTAGTTCTTTCGCACACAAGACAAGGTGCTTTTGTGATATTTAAGTTTCCTGTGTGCAGTATGAGCAGTTCACAACTGCACCTTCTTGTGCCCAGTGAGATGGTGGTCTTATTCTTTGAATGTTTTAAATAATTTTCCATAGTTTTTCAATCCTTTAGATTGGAGAACACACTTTAGTCCTTGCCAGTCTGGCTCTATTGCTAATGACTTTTGAGTTGTTCCCTTTCCATGGTTCTTCACAGAGATGGATGCAAGCTTCATCTTCATCTTGCTTAAATTATAAGCATTGATTACTAGAAGTCAATTTTTAACCTGAACCCATGTTCAGCCTTGTTTTTGATTTTGGACATACTTGGTGAGATGCGAGTTATTATTTGTTTAACCCCCCCAAGTACTTTGCTACTGCGATTCTTGACTACAATGCTTGTGATGAAGTTTTCAATTTCTAGGAAATCTCTTTTTAAGGGCTTGATTTCATAAATAAAGATTTCTAATACTAGTGGCTTATTTTATTATCAGCAGTGATACCCCTTATAAAAGGATAACAGTGGTGTTTATGTTAATCATTTGCTTCCCACTATATAAAGTTTGTGATCACCAATATTATGTTTGCAGAATTTTGAGTGAAAAAGACACAAATGTAGGACAGCCTGTAACCAAAGTTTTATTGGTTGAATTTTTCCTGCTAATTTTAGAGTGATCCGTTTGTTTGTTACTGTACTTTCTTCTTAAGATTTGGCAATGACTGATTCCCAATTTTCATTTTTTGCCTTTTGTCTACAAGTGAAACATAGAGATATTAGATAGGAATGCTGCATTTTGCATACTGGGATTTTATTTTCTGCAACGTTGTGTTCTTATATTTGCTTTGAGGCATATAATTTTGTTGTTTCACTTGGCCTGAGGCTTCCTTATATTTGATTAATATTTGCAAAGGGTGTGTTGTGTCTATCTGCAGAGTACTCCCCATAACAAGAGTCTCAACTCTCAACAGAAAACTAGGATTGTGTAATAGGATTTATTCCTTTGGCTGTCTCTTCAGTCTGTTGTTATGTATTACACATGTCAGGACTTTGCATATTGTATTTGTCATGATTATGAATAGGTAAGAATATAAAAAGCATTATTGTCACGAACCCCTTTACAGATGGAAGAATTTGATTGAATTACTATTTTTAAAGACTCAAGAAAATAACTAACTTGTTGCACACTTTTATCCTATTGATCCAATCTTTTGTATTAGATAATACATTAACATATTTAGGCAACACAGCTGTTTTCTGTTTGCTTAATAGTAGGCAACTGGTTGTGCCTAAATCAGTAGCTGGTTAGTATCTAGTACTATGTTTTCTGTTTGTATTATCAAGTTGCCATCTTATATATAGCAACATCTTCCCACGTAATAGTACAGCTTATGCATCAATCTTAAATTTTTGAACATCTGAAACATCTCATCAGCGTCATTATGGCATATATATCACCTTATGTCCATTGAAAGCTTTCCTTGTGTCCAGTTTGATTAGCATTGCTGAGTGTGTTCCTTGGATTAGCATGTATGATCACTCTTGGGTGGAAATAATGTTGTCTGTCTGCCTTATTTATTTTGATGAAGTAATAGGTTTTCATTGCAAGGAAAGAGCCAAAGTTGGCTGAGAAGTACAACTGGAGGAATTGCAAAGAACTAAGATACCAAGAGACCAGCCATAGAATGCCAGACAATAACCAAACTAAAAATGTCTCACGGCATCTAGTCCCAGTCAAACAAAACAAAAGGCTGGATTATTTGGACATACAGACTAAAAAGATTCAGAGGCAATTATCTTGACCATTGTCATTGCCAATAGCACTGTTTCCGTTAATTCCATGCTGTCAATGTTTGCTTCATTGTTGGCTACATTATTTCTGTTATTAGGCCCATTATTGCCACTGTTGGTTCATTTCTGCTGTTGTTGAATCTATTGTTTCTGTTGTTGGCTCCTTTGTTGCCATTTCCATTGTAGCTCAACATACCTTCTTGTCTTAACAGCTTTCTTTAGTTAGTGATGTTAATATGAATTCTATCCAGAACATCTATAATGGTCTGATATTACCATCTCTCTTGAAGCCTTCCTTACTCATATCTAGTTTGATTGGTGCTCCTGGCCATGTTCCTTCAACTAGTTTGTATGGTTTCTTGCATGGAATAATGTTGTCTATTTGCCTTTTTTTGTTTTGTCAAGTAAAAAGTTATTATTGCAAGAAAACAGCCAAAGTCAGCTGACAAGTGCAACTAGAGGAAATGCAAAGAAACAACAAGCCATGAGACTCAGCCATAGGATGCCAGACAACAACCAAACTACATCACACAGCATCTGGTCCCAGTCAGACAAAACAAAATACTGGATTGTTTGGACATATAGACTATATAGAATCAGAGACAGTTACCTATCTTGGTGACTGTCATTGCCAACACCATTGTTTCCATTAACTCCATTTTTGTCAATATTAACTCAATTGGTTCCATTGTTTCCATTTTTAGCCTCATAATTAACATCATTGGCTCTGTTTCTACTGTTGTTGTCTCCATTGTTGCCATTGCTATAAAAGACCAACAGACCTACTTGCCTTAACAGCTCACTTTGATGTGTTTATTTCAATTAACACTTCTGGGTGTATTTCTTGGACTAGTCTGTATGTTCTTTAGCGAAAATAATGCTGTCTATCTATCTTTATTTTTCTTTAAGTAGAAGATTTTTATTGCAAGAAAAAATCCAAAGTCAACTGACAAGTACAACTTGAGGAAACACAAAGAAACAATACACCAAGAAACACAGCCATAGAATGTCAGACAATAACCAGACTAAACGTCACATAGCATCTGGTTCCATTTAGACAAAACAAGAAACTGGATTATTTAGACACATAGACTATATAGAGCCTGAGGCAGTTGGTTATTATGGTCGTTCTCATTGCCAGGGGCATTTATTTCCATTAACTCCACTGCTGCCAATGTTAGCTCCACAGTTTCCATTGTTTTATGAGCCCAATTATTGCCATTGTTACTCCGTTTCTGCTGTTGTTGGCTCCCTTGTTGCCACTGCTATAGTAGGTCAATAGACCTACTTGTCCTTACACCTCACCTTGGTTAGTGACACCAACCTGAATTCCATCCAGAACATCTACAATGGCTCAGTATTAACATCTCTTAGAAGCAAAGACCATTAACCTCTCTTACCAGCAATTGGAGCTCCTCTACAATGCACCATCTAGCACAGAAAATTCAGCCTTATTTCAAGCTTGAGAGATCAACTCATCAATAATTTATTGCTTTAACTATATCCCAGACATTTGCTTTTTGTGGATTAGAAGAACAAGGAGCTTGATTCTCATTAGTGGCAGGATAGTCTTTAGATCTTTCTCCTATTTGATTTGGAGAGGAATTCTCTGTGAGTCTGCATGAGGTTCTTCTCAATTTTCATAAGGCTTGGTTTTTCTTGAAGAAGCACATTCTGCTGCAGGAAGTCAATTAAGATTGAGATGTTTGCTGCAGGGATTGTGATGTCCCCGCCCTAGTCAGTTCTCGGGAATAGTGTGTTAGTCCTTTATTGGACCCTTGTGGGCTAGCCGGATTGGTTAGAGGGTCAGTGGTACTTTCTGAAGAGTTTGATCGTTCTTGTTTTCAGAGCCCAGTGATTGGTTCACAACAGGCGTTAGCAGTGCAGGAGTTGACAGCTTCTGACGACACAGGATTATATGGTGTTTTGAGTGAGTTATGGGTTTTTAAGTGATTTAAATATTAATTGATTAATATTTAATTATAAAGTCAAATTGACTTTATACTTTTTAAATCACTTAAATATTCTCTAAAAGTGATTTAATATTTTAATCACTTAAATTGATAAAGCGCGCCCAAGTATTTAAGTCAAATACTATTGAAATGACTTAAATATAATTTAAAAGATTTAAATATTAAAAGTGGCGTATCTTTCTTGGAATTCGTGCCTTTTGCATAAAAGGGCATTTTTGGCAATGAGAAACTCACCTTTTGATAATTTCGACTTTGCCTTGTGCTTCTTCCTGTGCATTCTCCTGTGATCAAGGTTTGAACAATTTTCCATTGAAGAACGATACCTCTTCAGTGTTGAGCACTCTTGAGATTGTGAAAGATCAATCGAATCAGTGCAGTTGAGAGCTTCATTCAGAGGTTCTACATGATTCAGATAGAGTATTATATTGAGATTTACTGTTAATTGCAATAAGAAAGGGTTTCTTCCTTGTGGCGCCTTCTTCTTCAGATTCAGTGGCATCCAGCAAGGATAATATTCATTCTTTTCTTGGCCGTACGACTTGCATTGGGAATTGTGCATTCTAGAGAGGCGTGTGAAGGGTTTGGCTGAAACGCCTTCCTTTTGATTGCTTTTTGGCTTGCATCCTTGGCGTCTAGTATTTTCAGAGACTTGTATCCAGTTTCGAGGCAAGAGAATCCAAATCAGAGGTTTGATTCATTATTGTCGGCTTTCGTGATTCTTTGGTCGGCGAAATGCATTAATATTTAAATAAAATAACTGGAAACATTCTGGTATGTCTATCATTCATGATCTCATTGTTGTAATAAAATAACATTCTCCATTTCCATTATGTAGAAACTACCAGATTTCAGTTTATATGTTTTTATATGTCATACCTCTCTTCCTTCATCAAACTTTCCAAAAAACTAAATAACACTCAAAAAAAGACTTAAGAACATTTGGGTTTCGAGTTGAGAGCCACCGTGGCTCATCATGGTATCGAGGCCTCCATCCCTATAGCCAGGTTGAAAATTTACAGTCAAGAGGGTTTTGGCAAGTTCTACTCTAGAGGGGGCCCTAGAAATCAAAGAGGTGATCATAATCCTTTCCCACCATTTCCATTTGAAGAACAGGAGGAGGAAATAGACTTGGATAATATGGCTAACAGGGAAGGAGGAAGTTCTCATAGGAATCATTGGGATGAAGAGGACAGAGAAGCTAAAGATGTGCTCAGAGGCATGGTTGCAGGCCAAGAACAGGTGGCGACTATTCTTCAACAACTCAGCACAAATGTCCAAAATTTGACAATTAATAGAGCTCAAAATCTGGATCGAGATCATGAAGGCAGTATTCACAGAGAGCCTCAGAGAGTCATAGCTCCAGCACGCACCTTTGAGAGAGCTACATGTCCTATTTTTACCATAAATGATGCTGAGGAAGAGGATGAAGTTGAACAGGGTGGTGAGATAAATTTTGCAGATAACATCATGGTTATGCATGATGAATGGGATGCATTGCCACCGAGAGTTAAGGAGCACCTTAACTTCGATAGATTCAGGAGTCAGAAGAGAGAACACACCAGAAGCAAGAATGACAAGAGACCTAGACACAAGTAGAATGATCTTAGACAGGCTACCAATAAGCTTACTTTGGCGAACTTTGATGGCAGTGGTAGAGTTACAGCACGTGCCTGGGTCAGTAAGCTTGACACATTCTTGACACTACGTCCCATGCCTGAGGAGGATGCCATTCGATTTGCAGCACTTCACCTTGATGGCGTGGCACATGACTGGTGGATTCATGGCATGGCTACTCTTCACCATGACAGGATTACCTCGTACCAGGAGTTTACTGATAGACTGGTAGAGAGATTTGATAGACGTGATCCAGAACTATTCTTCAGAGATCTAGCACAACTAAAATAGTTGGGTAGCTTGGAATCGTACATTGGAGAGTTCCAAAGACTATCCGTGATGGTGACAGGAATCTCAAAAAGAAGGCTGATCATATTGTTCATTGAGGGTCTTTTCGAGCCCATGAAAGGTTGGATAAAAGCATTTGATCCACCTACTTTACAGGAGGCAATGAGGAAAGCTAGCAGCATGGAGCTATCTACACCTCGTAAGCCTTTTAGCTCGAAGCCTACCACCTCATACACGGAGAATAAATCAGATCCAACGAAGGCTGATAATGTAGATCAGAAAAAGAAATTCTGGTAAGCCCCTTTAGATCGAAAAAACAATGAACGATTTACGAAAAAGGAAACTTTGTTTTTACTGCAAGGGTCCGTATGACTTTAATCATGACTGTCCCCTCAAACCTAAAGGGAAAAACAGGCACATGGAGTGGTTTTATGAGGGAGAAGCGTTGACTGATTTTTCTGATCAGCAAGCTCCAATCTATGATACAGATGGAGAAGAGTCAAAAAATGAGGCAGAAATTGTAGTAGAAACAGAACTTAAGGAGGCTCATATGTCCAAAGAGGAGAGGGTCTTTAGACTCCGTGATCCTAGGCTGGTCAAAGGGGTCATATCTCACTTTAGAGGCAAAAACCTACAACTTCACTGACCAATGCCTGTTAGTGGAGAACGGGAATTCCAAACCCAGTACTTGAAGCGGTGAAGGCTGCAGATGGATTACACACTATGCAGAGGATGATACCCTCGACTTTCATGAAACTCCCAACATCTTTGAGCTCTTAAGGCAGATTTTTATGTTGTAAACATGGGAGGAACGGATATAGTTCTTGGCATGAAGTGGCTTCATGCGATAGGAGAGTTCACGCTTAATTTGCGTGACATGGAGATGAAATTTAGCATTGATGGCACAAATCATATTCTAAAAGCCATCAAGGACAGCAACCTTAGAGAAATTTCACTCCGGAGAATGGAACGTTTGATTCGCCACGATATGGTAGAGTGGGTTGCTGAGTGCAAGCTAATGCCTTCACAGTTGGAGCAGCAAGCTTCTTCTTACCATCCAGATGTGCAGGAACTTCGAATCAAACATGCAAAGGTTTTCAATGCAATTCCACCAGGCAGACCTCCTGATAGAGGTATTGAGCATATTATAGAGCTGGATGAGGGCACGAAACCGATCATGATTACTCCTTACCGACACCCCAAGCGTTTGAAAGATGAGATTGAGAAAACTATTAAGGAGCTTTTAGCTATGGGGCACATTAGGCCGAGTAAGTCACCCTTTGCTTCATCAGTTGTTTTGGTGAAGAAAAGTGTTGACGGTACGTAATGTGTATTGACCATTAATGCTCAATAGAAAACTATTGGGCAGTCTGCATCCATTCCACGATTGATGAGTTGATAGACGCAGCCTATGTGGGTTTACATTTCTCGTAAAGATAATTTGAGGACAAGCACCATCGACGAGTCCTAGAGAGGAGAATAGAGAAAATCGCAGATTCACATGTCACTGCAGGGAAATACTATGATTTTGTAACTCCCCGCTTTGAGGTAATTCGAATGCATCTAATTTAATTAATTGGTCCAAAATAATGAATATTTTATGTGGATGACTAATTAATTATTTTAATTAAATAAATAAGTGGTATTAAGTTAATTATTTATAAAGTTATCAAATTAATATATATTAAAAGGTAACTTTATATTTAATTAATTTAATAAAGTGACTTGAATTATAAAATATTTTATAAAGTCACTTAATAAATAAAATAAAATAATGTTCTAGAAGTCTCTGGAGGAAGTGGAGAAAAAGAATAAATAGACGTCTTGGGCTTCATTATCAGGCAGCCAGATTTGATGAGTTGTTGGTTGGTGATTCTTCTTGAGTATTTGTGGAGCCAAGTGGTCTGCAGATAATCAGATTGTCTTTGGGAACGAAAACTCCCATTGATAGCAATTTTGAGGGTGTGCAATATCACCTGAATTATTGCAGATTGGAGGTGATATCACAGTCACTTCATTAGGGCAGAAAATTGTGGCCTAAGGCCAATTTTGGAGATCATTCTATTGAAGATTATCAGCATTGAGAAATAATATTGGAGGCATCGATTATTTTGAAGAAGAGAACCTGATTTCTATTTAAGAATTTTCTGATGCCAAGGCTGAAGCAACAGGGACGCCATTAGAGTCTTCAAGGAGCCACGATTTTTATCATAGGAGTCTCTCTTTACATCGATTTACATAAGGAGTTTGGGCGCACCATTGTGGGAGATCAGAAGATGAATTTCCATGCCTTTGAATGAAGTTTAAAGCAATCATTTATTTAAATCTGAAGACTGGTTAGAGAACAGGGGCGGCTGACTTGACAGGGGCGATTTCATGTTAGTGGCTTCAATAAATTCCAAGAAAATTCATAAGGCATTGTTGGGCAGCTAGGAAGCTGGGCGCCACATCTTTGGAGACAAATTCAGCTTGAGCAAAAGAATCGAAGTTATCTGTCTAGGCAGCTATCATTTTCCAGGTTCCTTTCAGTCATTACATTGCATTTAGATTAGCACTTTAGTCAATAAAATAGCATTGCAATTATTAGTCTTATATAGTTGCATCTGCCAATCATTAGTCACTGCTGTAGATGTCTTGTTCACCACAGATTTAGCACATTGGCATATCTCATGGCTGTAGGTGATAGTCTGCATCAGATTTAATTATTAATTCAAATGTATCAGCCAAGAGTCTTGGCTATTTGATATTAATATTGTATTCATGATAGTGGAGATACAAGTAGCTGATTTCAATAGATACTCTTGCAAATGAAATTGCAAATAATGTGATGCATGGCAAGTGTTTTACAAATTGTCTAATTGCTGTAGCTTGTCTCTGCATACCTAATCTCCCATATATTTTGATAAACAAATCCAAAGGGATTGCATATTCGCATGTAGATCAGATTGTGGCCATTGTAGGGATATTTAAATCAGTTTTAGCATTCATTCTATCAAGTTACTTTAGACTGAAACATTACATCAGCAAGCTACACGGTTGCATATAAACCATTTGACGAAATTACAAATAGCAATCAGGGCAAGTTGTGGTCAGTTTTGAGCTAGGCTCATTACAGTGGTATCAGAGCGGTTTCCTGCCATCCTTTGGGTCAGAAATTGTCTTCATTTATGCAACAAAGTGACAGGACTAAGAGGTATACAGCTAGAGAAGAAAGAAAGCAAACTCAAGACACTTCATCAGCAGCTGTTGCAGCAAGACACCAAGAGATTGGTGACACCATGGAAGAAAGAAGAGAGGATGATCCCCCTAGAAATGAAAGGAGGAATAGAGATAGAGGAGAAGAATTGTTGGAAAGAATGGCCCAAGCATTTGAAGGATTTTCAGCTTCCTTGTAGCAGCAAATTCAACAAAACAGAGTTATTTTGGAAAATAGAACAAGGAACAACAGGGATCAAGATGATGACAGGAGTGTAGCAGGATCAAGGAGAGTACAAAGAGCATCTTCTCGCACTGCTGATAGGCCATCATGACCTACCTTCTTAAGGGAAGAGCGTGCTACAGAAGAGAATGTGGAAGTTGTTGAGGAGCCTACCTTTGCTGATGCATATATGGCTGCTCATGATGAATGGCAACTATTGACACCAAAAGCCCGAGAGCTCATGCACTTTGATCATTTTGTGCAAACAAGGATGGACTACTACAAGTCTCGATAGGAGAGGAGACCTAGGAATCAAAATAAGGATCTCAAGCAGGCTACTAATAAGCTTACATTACCTATGTTCGATGGAAGTGGCAAATCTACAGCACAGTCATGGATTCATAAGTTGGATACTTTCTTGGCTCTTCGACCCATGACAGAAGAGGAAGCCATCAAGTATGCCACTTTGCATTTGGAGGGTGCAGCGCATGAATGGTGGTATCATGGGTTAGTCACATTGCAGCATAATCAGATCACATCTTATTAGGAGTTTGTGGATAGATTGGTGGAACGCTTTGACAAGAAAGACCCAAAATCATACTTCAGAGATTTGGCTCAACTCAAGCAAGTTGGGAGTTTGGAGAACTACATTGGGGACTTTCAGAGATTGTCAGTAATGGTTCCCAATATCTCAGAGAGACGACTGGTGGTGTTATTCATGGAGGGCTTATTGGAGCCTATGCGAGGATGGATAAAAGCCTTTGATCCTCCTACTCTTCAGGAGGCAATGAAGAAGGCTAGGAGCATGGAGTTCGCAGCACCAAAAGGAAAGAGCTCTCATAAGGATGTCCCTTCAACAAGCAATGAGACTCCTCAACAATCAGACAAGAAAATGAAATCAACACCTATGATGGATGAGGAGACACGAGAAGAATTGAGGAAGAGAAAATTATGCTATTGGTGCAAGGAGCCTTACAACAAGGATCATGATTGCCCATTGAGGCCTAAAGGCAAGGCAAACCGTTTCATGTGGGCATACTTTGAGGACTCCGATTCTGATGAGGTGGATCAACACGTTGCTTTAGAACTTGATTAGGAGGAGAAGACTTCTGCTCCCATGGCATATATTGCCAATGTTCAGGATGAGACCACATTCAGGTTTAGAGGGACAGTTGATGGACAACGTTGCATCGCTATGCTTGATACAGGTGCGACACATAACTTTATTAATGGAGATTTTGTAGCTCGGTGCAGACTTCAGGTTGAGGATTTTGATGGATTCAGAGTTCGAGTAGCGGATGGGTATACTCTCGCGTGCACCAGGAAGGTTGCTAATCTCACCTTGAAAATGAACAACTATGAGTTACATTCAGATTTTTATGTGGTCAACATGGGAGAAATGGACATAGTTTTGGGAATGAAGTGGCTCCAGGACTTGGGAGTATTTACCCTCGATGTACCTAAGATGGAAATGTCCTTTGAGGTTGATGGTAGGAGGCACGTATTGAGGGGTATTACGGATGGAGGCTTGCATTCTATCAGAGGACTGGACAGTAAGAGGAAGAAGAAGGTGATTCAGGAGAAACATGAGATGATTCTCAATCCATTGTTCCAAGTGGAAGCCGCTTGGTCATACGACAATCCACTCTATGATGAGGATAGCTCTCTTGATTCCAATCTTGAGATGAGCATTGTTGATAGTATTTGTGATCCTACTAGTGCATCGGGATTGCAAACAGGACTCACAGAGGAGATTTCGGAGGTGTACATAGTGAGGAGTGCTTACAGCTTCATTTTTGATTCTCATGTACATGACCTATTCAGGATGCACAATTCAGATGCACATATGATGGATAGTTTGGATGATAGTTTATCTTGCGCGAAGTTTGGAGGCAAGGATGATCAGTCTCTTGGCTTGCTTCCACTTGAGGCCTATATTTCTGCGGCACTTGGTGATGGTATTGAGTTGGTACGACAGTTTCAGTTTGAGCAAATGTTGCAGAAATTGTTTGGTGATGACAGGGACATTATGCAGTTCTTCTTGTGGGATCCAGGTGGTGAATTGCTTGAGGACAAGCAATTTCAGGAGGGGCGGACTGTAATGTCCCCATTTTGGAGGTAATTCGATTTAATTAATTTAATTAATTAAGTTGTCCAAAATAATGAATATTTTATGAGGATGACTAATTAATTATTTTAATTAAATAAATAAGTGGTATTAAGTTAATTATTTATAAAGTTATCAAATAAATAAATATTAAAAGATAACTTTATATTTAATTAATTTAATAAAGTGACTTGAATTATAAAATATTTTATAAAGTCACTTAATAAATAAAATAAAATAATGTTCTAGAAGTTTCTGGAGGAAGTGGAGAAAAAGAATAAATAGACGTCTTGGGCTTCATTATCAGGCATCCGGATTTGATGAGTTGTTGGTTGGTGATTCTTCTTGAGTATTTGTGGAGCCAAGTGGTCTGCAGATAATCAGATTGTCTTTGGGAACGAAAACTCCCATTGATAGCAATTTTGAGGGTGTGCAATATCACCTGAATTATTGCAGATTGGAGGTGATATCACAGTCACTTCATTAGGGCAGAAAATTGTGGCCTAAGGCCAATTTTGGAGATCATTCTATTGGAGATTATCAGCATTGAGAAATATTATTGGAGGCATCGATTATTTTGAAGAAGAGAACCTGATTTCTATTTAAGAATTTTCTGATGCCAAGGCTGAAGCAACAGGGACGCCATTAGAGTCTTCAAGGAGCCACGATTTTTATCATAGGAGTCTCTCTTTACATCGATTTACATAAGGAGTTTGGGCGCACCATTGTGGGAGATCAGAAGATGAATTTCCATGCCTTTGAATGAAGTTTAAAGCAATCATTTATTTAAATCTGAAGACTGGTTAGAGAACAGGGGCGGCTGACTTGACAGGGGCGATTTCATGTTAGTGGCTTCAATAAATTCCAAGAAAATTCATAAGGCATTGTTGGGCAGCTAGGAAGCTGGGCGCCACATCTTTGGAGACAAATTCAGCTTGAGCAAAGAGAATCGAAGTTATCTGTCTAGGCAGCTATCATTTTTCCAGGTTCCTTTCAGTCATTACATTGCATTTAGATTAGCACTTTAGTCAATAAAATAGCGTTGCAATTATTAGTCTTATATAGTTGCATCTGCCAATCATTAGTCACTGCTGTAGATGTCTTGTTCACCACAGATTTAGCACATTGGCATATCTCATGGCTGTAGGTGATAGTCTGCATCAGATTTAATTATTAATTCAAATGTATTAGCCAAGAGTCTTGGCTATTTGATATTAATATTGTATTCATGATAGTGGAGATACAAGTAGCTGATTTCAATAGATACTCTTGCAAATGAAATTGCAAATAATGTGATGCATGGCAAGTGTTTTACAAATTGTCTAATTGATGTAGCTTGTCTCTGCATACCTAATCTCCCATATATTTTGCATAAACAAATCCAAAGGGATTGCATATTCGCATGTAGATCAGATTGTAGCCATTGTAGGGATATTTAAATCAGTTTTAGCATTCGCTTCATCGCTACTTTTAGATCGAAAGACATTACATCGTTAGCACGGGCTGTATATAAACCATCACTTTTAAAATTTTCAGTTGTGGTAGTTTCTTAGTTCATTGGCGATTTCTTGGTTATGCCATTTGGTTTAACCAATGCTCCAGCCACGTTTCAGTCTACAATGAACCGAGTTTTCCATCCTCATTTGAGGAAATTTGTATTAGTGTTCTTCGACGACATCCTGGTTTATAGCAAATCATGGAGGGAAACATGGTTCACCCCTGGATGGTAAATTTAGTATACGGATGCGGGAATCTTGTATTGGTTGAGTCCAAGGTGTTTTAGGCACATATTTTTATATCTGGGACATATCATCAGCGGTGCAAGAGTCAGCATGGATCCAGAGAAAGTTCAAGCCATCATCGATTGGCCTACACCTGAGACATTGACACAGCTCAGGGGATTTGTAGGATTATGTGCCTTCTATCGTCAGTTCGTTAGTGCGTTCTCGCGGCATGCTGCGCCACTAACTAATTTGACTAAGAAGGGTGCTTTTGTGTGGACACCACTAGCACAGGCGTGCTTTGAGAAGTTCAAACTTCTCATGACCACATGTCCAGTTTTGGCTCTACCGGACTTCACCAAACCTTTTGAGTTACATTGCGATGCCAGTGGTGAGGGTATTGGTGCAGTTATCATGCAGGATCGACACCCTATAGCTTTCGAGAGCAGGAAGCTAAGAGGTCCTGAACGGAGCTACAGTATCTATGATAAGGAAATGTTGGCCATCATGCATGCCATGGCCAAATTCAGGCAGTACTTGATTGGTAGTAAATTCACTGTTAAAACTGATCATAATAGTCTGAAACATTTTCTTGGGCAGCGAAATCTTAACAAGAGGCAATAGAAATGGGTCAGCAAGCTTCAGTCCTATGATTTTGACATCTCCTATGTCAAGAGCACTCAGAATGTGGTTGCTGATGCTTTATCTCGCCGTCCTCACTTGAGTTCCATTAGACTAATTTCAGAGGACTGGAGACATCTGATAGTAGCAGAGTATGCTAAGGACCCATGGGCTTCTAGCATAGTAGATGGGACAGTACAGGATGACAGGTATTCACTTGTAGATGATCTTATCATTTACAAAGGGAGGATTTTACTAGTTCCAGGTTCTGAGATGAGGGACAGAGTATTGAGGTCATTCCATGATTCACCCATGGCAGGACATCCCGGTTACTTTAAGACCTACAGGCAGGTACGGGAGAGATTCTCTTGGAAGGGTCTCAAGTCTTTTGTTCTCCAGTATGTCAGGGAATGTCTTGTTTGTCAGCAGAACAAGCAAGAGCATACATACCCTGCAGGTTTACTCCAGTTGCTTCCTATTCTTGAGAGGAAGTGGGAATGTTTATCCATGGACTTCATTACCGCTTCGGTCGAAAGCCCATGCTGGGAAGGAATACTTGTGATAGACCGCTGATCTAAGCATGCAATATCTAATCACTACTAATAATAACAGCTACCCAGTAAGTGGACGGTCTTCATTGGTGAGGTATTCAGTTGCAACGTCGCTTTGCTCCCGCATAGTCGCTGATAGGGACATCGTGCTCTGAGTAACTCTAGGAGGAGTTATTCAAACTCTTTAAGTGGACGAGTCTACTCCATAAGTACTAGCTAACACCCCATTGCATGGTCGACGGAAATACAATACCACCAAACGGGTGGAAGGATAATTTTACGAATTACGTAAGCAGCGCATGGCATGGGTGAGGTGGTTATACCTTTGTAAGTATTACACAATTACCCATCACATGGGCACGCCCGGGATGACAATCTCATACCTCGCTTAATATATGGATAGTGATGTCCGAAAGCTTAGATTTTATTGCCGGAGCGGACAATGGGCACCCGGCAAAGGCCGGGTGATCTATTGCAGGAGAACCAAGACATTATGAGAGCACTTAGGGAGAATATTCAGAAAGCTCAAAATCAGCAAAAGCAATATGCTTATCAGAGGCGAGTGGAGCGATCTTTTGAGATCAATGATTTGGTGTATTTGATGCTTCGGTACTCCACCCCTTCAGGCGAAGGCTTCTAGAAACTCTAAGCCGTAGCCATATCGGACCTTTTAGAGCTATTTTCCCGACGGTCGGTGGAAGTGGCTGGCGAGTTAGATCTTCCAAAGGGACAAGAAGGTTCTGCAACGTTCCATGTGTCGCGGCCCCCAAAAGGCTGCTGGGGACCCCATTGTGATTCCCTTCTGACATTGGATTTACCACCGGATGATGATGAGGGGAAATTGGATTTTGACACCCAGCGCCGCCATTCTCACACCCCGTGAGAGCCGCCATCTTCGAGGCGGCTTTTCATCGTGGGGAACAATTTGTAAGTGGAGATCACCGCGCAGGGATGCTACTTGGGGAGAGGTGGAAGATTCCTTCAAGATCCTGGGCTTTGAGCTCTACTGTGGACAAGAGGTAACTGGGAGGGGCGAGGATCAGGATGTCCTGTTCTCTAGTTAAGAATTTCGAATAGTGTTAGCCCTTTATTGGACCCTTGTGGGCTAGCCAGATTGGTTATAGAGGGGCAGTACTTTGGAGAGCTTGATCGGTTTTGTTTCTCGTGAGTCCAAAGCATTGTCTTGAAGTGTGTAGAGTTGAGGCCTTCCCTGACAGATTATATGAAAATGTTTGAGTGAGCAGTGGGTTTTAAGTGATTTAAATATTAATTGATTAATATTAATGTGCCTGTAAATCTGATTCTTTATAATTTTTAAATCACTTTAAATATTCTCTAAAAGTGACGTATTTTAATCACTTAAATTGATAAAGTGCGCCCAAGTATTTAAGTCAAATACTATTGAAATGACTTAAATATAATTTAAAAGATTTAAATATTAAAAGTGGCGTATCTTTCTTGGAATTCATGCCTTTTGCATAAAAGGGCATTTTTGGCAATGAGAAACTCACCTTTTGATAACTTCGACTTTGCCTTGTGCTTCTTCCTGTGCATTCTCCTATGATCAGGGTATGAACAATTTTCCATTGAAGAACGATACCTCTTCAGTGTTGAGCACTCTTGAGATTGTGAAAGATCAATCGAATCAGTGCAGTTGAGAGCTTCATTCAGAGGTTTTACATGATTCAGACAGAGTATTATATTGAGATTTACTGTTGATTGCAATAAGAAAGGGTTTCTTCCTTGTGGCGCCTTCTTCAGATTCAGTGGCATCTAGCAGGGATAAT
Source organism: Sequoia sempervirens (assembly GCA_007258455.2). Classification (NCBI taxonomy): domain Eukaryota; kingdom Viridiplantae; phylum Streptophyta; class Pinopsida; order Cupressales; family Cupressaceae; genus Sequoia; species Sequoia sempervirens. The sequence goes on along the minus strand of VDFB02146332.1, from coordinate 10,503 downwards.
ACTCATTCTTTTCTTGGCCGTACGACTTGCATTGGGAATTGTGCATTCTAGAGAGGCGTGTGAAGGGTTTGGCTGAAACGCCTTCCTTTTGATTGCTTTTTGACTTGCATCCTTGGCGTCTAGTATTTTCAGAGGCTTGTATTCAGTTTCGAGGCAGGAGAATCCAAATCTGGAGGCTTGGCGTCCATTATTGTCAGTTTTCAGCATTCTTGGCTGGCGAGCTGGCTTACTATTTTAAATTAAAAAACTGGAAACATTCTGGTATGTTTATCATTCATGATCTCATTGTTGCAATAAAATAACATCTTCTGCATTTCCATTCTGTAGGAAATTGCTCTGTATTTCAGTTTATATGCTTTTATATGCTGCGCCCCTTCTCTTCTGTCTATCAAACTTTCTCTAAAAAACTAAATAACACTAAAAAGACTTAAGAAATATTGGGGTTTGAGTTGAGAGCCAGCAGGGCTCATCACAGAGATTGAGTTGCCTTGAAGGATATTCCTTCATTCTTCCAGGTTTCTTTTGAGAGGAAGCATTGATGGACCATACACAGAGAGCTCTTATTGAGTTCAATAAATATTCTCATTCTCCAAAATTTTTACCAATGGAGCAAGAGGATAGAGGGTGAAAATTTGAAAGTTCTGAGTTATATTTATCGTTCCTCCACCCTGCTAACAACTGCTTAAAGTTGCTTATGTGCAAAGTGGTTCCCCTTGCATTGAAATTATTAGAATCTACAAGATGAAAAATTTCATTGGTGTTAATGGCTACTCATGGAGGTCATCTTAGGATGAAAAAACACACAGGTCAAGACCCTCAAAAATTAAAATTCTAACTACTCATATTGAATCCAATCTTCATCTTCATTGCTGAATCTGCATGTCAACAGGAGTCTCCGTAGAAAGGCTTTAAGTAAAGAGGAAGGCACAGTTGTAGAACAGCTTACAGAAGTCAAACTTTATTCACAAGTGGACTGGAAAGGAAAAGGCTTTCTAAAAGGTGCTGTGAAAGAAAAGGAGACAGTTGGCATTGCCTTAAATGCTAAGCATAATTAATGAATATGGAAGGTGCAGCATTGAGTCTGAAAGCTTCATTGAAAATGGCAATGCTTTGGGGAGTTGAATGTTGATTTGTGGTAATGAAAGGCAGTTTTTAAATACCTTAAATTCACTGGCAAAACTGGAGTAAAGAAGTCACTTAAATTTTAGAAGTGATATGTCTGTTTTAAGTTGTCTTTGCTTGCAGATATGAGTAGAAATGAAAGGAAGTTTGCAGATGCTTATTTTGATTGAGAAAACATTCCAGATTTTTTCCTGTTGCCAAAGATTGGAAGGAGTGAAATGGCTGTCACTAGCAACAGTAGTATCAGTCCATGTTAATATGCCTGAAGCTGGGAACTTCAAGTGAATTCTTTGCCTTGGCTTGCTATGTTAGAGATGCAACACCTTTTTAAAAAAATTCCATGCCAAACCCAGCTTTCCTTCCAAAATTTTCAAAGATGAAATGTAAGATCTCTATGGAATGAGCTAAAAATTATTGTAATCCAGAGATCCCCTAACTCCAGCCAGAGGAACAAATGAAGGGAAGTGCCGCAAGGAGGGAAAAGAAACACATTAATAGGCTTGCTAAAACATAATGTTAAGGGATGTACTGCCTGAAGAAAGAATTGGTCACAGCACCAAACCATGGAATCGCTAGACATGGTGGGACAGAACCACAGAAGCTGGGAAAGAAAGTAGAAAGAAAGAAACCTATTTCCTCTGGTTCATGTGGAAACACCAATTTAGTTAGTCAATGAATAAGAGGAGATTGTGGCTGAAAAAACAAACAACAAATGCATTAGGTCTGAACATGTGAATGAAGGAGCAAACCTTCATGCAGCTGGTTAAATGGTTAAAGACTTCTTGTCGGATTTGAGTTCAAGTTAATTTCACTTTTACAACCATTGAAACTTTTGTATATGGAATATTCTTTACCATGGTTAAGAAATTCCATGACCTACATCCATTGTTTGATGCAACAATCATATCTGCCTATGTTTGCCTTTGTATTCATACTGCCATTAAAGCGATAAACACTGCACCACCTTCTCAAACTCTGTTAAATTGAATCCATTTCCTTTAATAATTTTATTATTAATCCTTTTCCCCTCATTAACCAACCGATAAGCAGTCTTGTTTCTTTGCCGATATCATACATAGAAAAGAATTCATTAAAGAGAGGTTTAAACTTTAAAGGCTTGTAATACAATAGTTAAACCTTCAAGATATCAATTGTAGCAATGTTTTTTGCGATCAGCCTCAAAAAAGTTTAGAGTCCCTGGACACAATAAGCTTATTGGCACAATGTTCCAGACCTAATTTAAACTCTGAGATTAAGCCTTTTCCCTTCTGTGACATTGTTGGAGTTCCTGCCAGTAAAATAAGCTTTGAAGTCAACAAGAAGAATGCAGTAGGAAGGCAGTTATTTTATCTTTTCAATTTACTAATGTAGATTACAAGGCAAAAAAGAGGAACTTCAAGGATAGAAAGGACTGCTGACATTAACGCAATTGACAGTGACATTGACCCATGACTGCTGTGTTGATTGAAATTTGTACCTGAAAATTATACTCTTTGTCTCAGAATTATAGCTAAGTCGACTGTTTAAATAAATTTGATCTGCTCTGTTTGCATTGACTAAATTCAATGATGTTTGTGAATAATAGTTGTTTGTTTATTAATTGAAGCTTACATTGTCAAGCATTCAATTAACAAAATAAAAAAGATTTAAGGTTCTGATTATCCCAAATTGATAATATTTGTGAGACAAAGGAGGCATGTAAATTATGTGCACCACAACTTTTCCAATCCAATACAAGTTTTGGAGTGGATGTCCTGAGGTTGATGGGTTAGTGTCTTCCTTATTGGTACTAACATTGCTTCAAGGTTTTTAAAATTCAGCTCACGGTATGGAGATTCTGTACTCTAGGGTTTGGAACAAATTGACTAACTTAACTTTAAAGCAAATGTACACTTCTGAGTGCTATGGTCAACATACTCAAACTTCTGAAATATAAAAAATAAGACAATAAAACTGAAATCGAAATTCTGTAGTTGTTGGAAAAATGATTTCTTTTTATTCTGGAAAAATTCCAAACACAAAAGATGGATGCCACAAAGTTATATAAAACAAGGTACATGGGGACATGCCCGGGCCTTTGAAACTCACGTACCTGTTCCCAATTGTGTTTTCAGAATAGCAACCGCCACAAAACCACAGGGAACGTCTCCTAGCCATCCCAGTTTTTTGCAAAATGTTAGAACATACCTGATACTTGTATAGAACAGCTAGAATGCAAGGGAACATTTGTCCATCCCGAGGATAGCCAGGGACATCTGAGACATTCCTTGACTGTCCCAAGTATGTCTAGGTGTCTCTGACATGATTTTTCTTTTTGTGGGTGTCTGATTTCTGTGGTAGTTGTCAGTTAGAATGAGTGCAGTGTTTGCCTTTCCTGCTTCCATTAAATGCTGTGAAAAAATCTTGTAATGTCCCTTGCCAAATTGAACGATAATTTTTGCAATTACCTTTGCTTTGATAGACTTCGTTTTATCAAACAGTGGTGAATATTGTGCATGAAGACCAGTGCATATAATGAAGATAGATGACAAGATAAGAGCAGTGACTTGGACATCTTCAGGTTTCTTGCATTTCAATAATCAGCAATATATTCACTCCTTACACCCAACACAAGGACTATAACAGCACTGTAATGACTGGTTCTTCACTCAAGACTCACCAAACTAACATTATCTTTTCACAGCCTACTGGAATAATCAGATTTAATGATAATTTCTGAACTCTGTTGAATCTGATATACATATACAGACGTAAAAGATTCCTAACAGCAGATTATGTGTTCATTCCTTAACATATTACAACAGTACAATGCTCAGAATTGTTTATCAGCAGATTACAAACTCATAAACCACAAGATATCATATATGAAAGTGCTCAGAACTAATAATCAGACCCTACAGAATTCAGAACAGCCTCTTGTGTCTTATTATAACACTCTCAGGTGTATGTGATTACTACAAAGGTATAAACTGATTTTATTACAGTCTGAACAATACGAAGTATGCCCAGAATTACATTCAGACCTACCAATCTCAGAAATAGTATGTAATCAGATCATAACTGTTCATGGAAACCAAGGTAACTCAGAACACCAACCTGGAGCATTTGCTACTTCTGAAAATAATTGATAATGGAAGATTTGCAGAATTAGGCTCTGATTTAGGGCATTGAATAGCTTCAGATATGGTTCTCCTTTCACCATCAGCAAGTATCCACCTTCTTCACTCCACAACTAGGGTTTGTTTGGCAGAAAGTAGCTCCAAAACCATGTGCTCAGATCTGATTAAACTTGCCCTTGACAACTTCAGACCCACGCCTTTGACAGAGAGAATTATCCAGCGTCTATAATCTCCACAAAAGACCCACGTCGTCGCTGATGTATACTTCAGAACTGGGCGCCTAGGGTTTACCAGCAAGCCACGCCCTCTTGGAGACTGAAAGCACTCAAATATACCATCTTCTGATGCATATTCAGACTCAGTGATGAGTACCCACGAAAATCAGAGAAATAAACCCTTGACTGAAACCTATCTTTGAATTGGTTCAATTCTCCTCAAATTTGAAATATGAAAGAGACCATTACATCTGCATATAGAAACTCCCTTTAATTCCAAAATACAAACCCTTGCAATATTTACTTAATCAGATTATCAAATGTTTCATATATCGAAACCCTCGAATTGAATCTTTAGAAATTTTGCTTCTCAGACAAACAGATTTCATTCGTTATTCTTCAAATTTGGTCGCTGAAAGTGACCATTAAATTTGCAGAAACCCTGAATGGATTCCTCAACAATCTCCAGCTAGGGTAGATAGTTTCACTACCGAAACTGGTGCCCTAGGGTCTTCAAATCTACAGACCAAAGAGGCTTCAGAAAATCTCTCCAAAGAAATGAGAAAATAACTTCAAGCATGCTAGAAACGAGCTCCTTCTTTCCCCTTTTAAAGAACTCCTTGAACTTCTAGAAAGACCCAGAAGAGTGTTCAACAAGCTTTTAGAAGAATATTTTAATATTCCTTGAAGTGACCCTTTTAAAATTTTATTATTCACTTAAGTCACTTTTTAAAAGTATTAATAAAGTGACTTTATTAATTTATCATTAAAGTATGTCACTTTATAACCTTTTAATATAATTATTTAATATTACCCTTTTTAACTTTGCATTTTTTGCCTGGTAACATTAAATAATTAAAATAATGATTATTCCTTAAGAGGGCTAGAAAACGGGGACATTACAAATCTGAAGCACTTGTGTTGAGTCCTCAAACTATTTGCTGTTAACTGTGGATAATTGAAGACATGTATGTTATTAAAGTTTTGTAGTCGTGGAAAGGGTGGATTAAAAACATGGGCTGCTTTTTTTGTTGGTATGTGGCCATTACCATTTGCTATCTAAGTCCCGTGTTTATTTCAGTCATTTTGTTTGTCTTTGTTATTGCCCAATAAATTCCAATGTTGGGTATATAACTTGTGATCTTGACACTTGATTTATGCTGTCTATATCTTGAGGCTTCCTGTCCTTCTAATTTTTGGGAACTTGTAGTTTGTACTTCCAAAAGATTGCTTCAGCTTTGAGGCAATGACAATTTACTTATGGCACTGACCCCCAGGGTTCATGACTATGTTTTAAAAAATTCTTGGAATATTACTTATAATGTAGGTGGATTGACTTAAAAGACTCCAAGCTTGATTATCCTGAACAAAGGGGCTTCGTTACTTGTTTTCCATACCCATGTCACTGATCAATTAGCTATCACCGTTTTAATTTAATTTTTTATTTTTGCTATACTACTACCACTGATGAATGTGTTAAATTAAATTTTGATGTCATGTATAGTTAAACTCGTGAAAATTTGAGTATCCCTGTATATATATTAAAAAATCCCTCCTCCACCCCCTCTCTCTCTATATGTATATTTATATATATTTTTATACTGCTTTCCCCCAGCCGCCCCCAAAGAATGGTCCCCTGGATTGCTGTCCCCAAAATGGTTCTGCATCCCTCCCGCTTTCTCTTTCCTTGTCCCTGAAACTCTGTGGAACATAGTAGAAAACCCATAAACTTGGTACCTAAATTTAGGAAAACTAACATTAAATATACTATCCTAAATTTAGGAAAGCTAAATATGGTAGTTTAAATTTAGGATGTTTCTGCTAATTTTTTGCACCAGGAACAATAGCTGAGCAACCCAAAATTCTAACACTCTCTCTTAATGAGGATGGTGTTCTCCATCAACCCTAGCTTTGCTCTCAGTATTTCAAACTTCTCTTTTGATAGGGGCTTTGTAAAACTGTCTACGACTTGCTGATTTGAAATAACATACTGATTTGAAGGAACATACTGAAGAATCACTGCTCTCTTTTGAACTTTGTCTTTGAGAAAGTGATAACGAATATCCATGTGCTTAGAGTTATCATGAAACATTGGATCTTCATATAGTTTGATGCAAAGCTGATTGTCACAATGAACTATTGTCAGCTCCAACATCTGATCAGTAAGTTCTACTTGTCACTTGTGAAGCTAAATTTCACAAGTAGTAGAAGTTGCTATGTACTTTGCTTTGGCTAAACTTAATACTACAACTACCTATTTCCCATTAAACTAGGATATCATTCCTGATGCCAACCTGAAACAAAACCCTGAAGTGCTCTTCCTAGCACAAGCATCACTTGCCTAGTCTGAATCTACAAAGCTATTCAGCACTAACTCTTCATCTCCAACATACTTCAACACATTATGAATCGCGCCCTTAAGTATTGGAGCACATGTTTTGCAACAATCTGGTGAACTTGCCTTGGCTCCAACATAAACTGACTTAATATATTTACTACGAAATAAACATCAGGTCAAGCATTTACCAAGTACATTAGAGAACCTATCAGCTGCCTGTATACAAATGGATCCACCAAATCCACTTCCAAATTTGTAGTCAATTTTAGATTTGCAAGGGGTTACAACCCAACATCTAATTTGTTTTTTGAATTTCTACTATATACTTCCCTTGACTTAGGAAGACTTATCTTATACCTTGCCACACTTATAGACCCAAGAAATAATGCACAAGGCCAATATCTTTCATGTCAAATTCAAATGCTAACTCCCACTCACCATACTAGGAGCTTCTCGCTACTTCCTGTAAGAATAAGATCATCCATATACATAACTAAAACCAGTAGATCAATTCTATCAAATAAATAATAAAGACTAGGATTTGCAGTAGTTTTAGTGAATCCTAAATTTAGTAAATACTCATCAATCAAGGAATATCAAGCATGAGATGCTTGCTTCAACCTAGAACACGGCCTTTTGCAGTCATGCACTTCAAATTCTCCGGGTTGATTTATAGAAACCTCTACCTCTATGTTGCCATTTAGAAAGGCTGTTTTTACATCAATTTGAAATAAATGTGCACCAAAATGAGAAGCAAGAGATATAATTACTCATAGAAAAGTATATCTTGAACCTAGAGCAAAACTCTCATTGTAATTAACTCCCTCTTTTTAAGAGAACTCATTTGCAACAAATTTGGCTTTGAATTTCTCTAGGCTCCCATCTGCTGCATGCATCACTCTGTACAACCACTTTGAATCAATCATTGGCTTTCCATGTGGTCTTTGCACAATCTCACAAACATCATTTTGGATAGTGGAGTTGTGCTTCTTTGCCATGGCATCTTGCCATACTTGCCTGAGTTTGCTTCCTCAAAAGTTGAAGTCTTAGCATCAAAGATGGAAGACATTCGAACAATATAACTTGGAAACTTCTTAGGTGGTTGGTTCACTCTAAAAGAAATTTTCAGTGATTCTACTTCCTCTTATGCCTCCTGTAAAGTTTGGGTAAGCCATTTAAGCTTCTTGGTTGTTTTAGATGAGGCTAAGTTATCTCAGCTTTACTAGAACTTGGCTGATCAGCAATAGAGACTGCTGTATTTTGCTGATCAGAACTTGGAATAGCAGGCTGTTCACTGCCTTCAACCTCAATGGCAGGGTCTAGAGGTTTAGAGGATCAAGCATCCTCATAAAAGTTAACATTTCTGCTAGCTATTGTCTTTTTTTTTTGTGATGGAACATAGATCTTGTAAGCCTTAAAAGACTCACTATATCTCACAAAGATACCCTTCAAGCTTAAGGGTTCAAACTTGTTTTTTTCTCTTTTGGGACATAAATGCAAATAAGACCCCCAAACACCCAGAAGTGAGGAACATCAGGTTTCTCTCTGGTGAAGGCTTCTTTTGGAGTCTTATCCTTAAACACTTTGTGAGGACACCTGTTTAATATGTATGCTAAAGATTTGCATGGTTCATCTCATAGAAACATTGGCAGATCTAAGTCATGATTTATAGACCTACCAATGTCTATGATGTACTTATTCTTCCTCTTTGCAACCCCATTTTGGCTAATGGTTGTAAGGGATGGTTAGCTCTCTCTTGATCCTTGCATCTTTACAAAAAAATGAAGTCCTTCGAGATATAGTCACCTCCACTGCCAAATCTCAACACCTCAATCATTTTGCTTGCCTAATTTTCCAAAAGAGCTTTGAACTCTTAAAATTTCCCCAAGGCTTCATCTTTGGTCTTCATGAAATAAATCTAGGCTTTTCACAAGGAATTGTCAACGAAAGATAAATCTAGCCAATGGAGTTGTTGACATAGGTCCACCTTCATTTAAATGGATCAGATTTAAAATTCCTTTAGATTTGTGCTTATTGCTAGGAAAGTTAGTCTCTATGCTTGCCAAGTACACATCCCTTGCATACATTAGTCTTTTCTACTTTGAAGTTAGGTAATCCATGCACCATATCCTTCAAAATAGGTAGAACTCCATAGTGCAAGTGGTCAAATCTCTTGTGTCAAAGTTCACACAATTTTTCATTGTCATGTATCAAGGTAGGTTGCTTGCTTGATTAGATCAACATTAGCTTATAAAGAACATCTTCATAAATATCTTTGGCCAATACTTGATTAGGATCTTGGTTGTGGTTTTTGATGATAACTTGCTAATCATCAATTTCAACCACACTTCAAATTTATCATTGCTAAAACTATAAGTAATTTTTTGCTAATATAGGATCATGAAGGACATCATCAAGTCAAGAATATCATCAAAAGGCATGCAAAAAGAAATATTTCCTATACTAGTAACATAGTATGTGGCATCATCATTAAGTTTTACTTGTATACTAGCTTTTTGATCCTAAAGTTTGTCAAAAGCCTTCTTATTGAATGTCATGTATCTTGATGCCCCATTGTCCACATACCACCCTACACTAGAAAGTGCTAGTAGATAAACATGAAACCATGGAGAAGGTAGTCTCAAGCCCAAATGAAAGCACATCCATTGCTAAAGCATCTACATTCCTTGAAAATTGCTTTTGTTGCTTGCCCTTCCCTTTTTTCTTCTCATGACACTAAGAAGTAGAGTGGCCAAAATTTTGTCACTTGAAATACTTAGATATGGCTCAAATGTCATGTCCTCTTTTTGAGTTAAGGAAATAATTTAATAATTAAACTTAAGTCATTGAAAAAAGTAATTTTAAATTATATACATAAAAAGACAACTTGTGTTTTATTACTAAAGAGGTTGTTTTAGAAAAGGAACCAAATGCGATGTTAGGAATGAGGCTCAAAAAATAATGTATGTCATAAAGGTTCTTCTAGTCACTTTTCAAAAAACAAATTTGGAGGGAAAATGAGAAAAAAAACAGAAAACAAAATATTTTTTCTCAAAATGCCTTATAGGGAGGGGTTGAGGAATGGAGAGGGTTATCAATTCTTACTATCAAATTCATTTCTCTTGAGTTTGAACATTGTTCATCTTTTCTTCCCCTCAGATGAAAGCCCTTTTGTCAAAGAATGGATTCGAGGATGAAAACCCTCCTATTCATTTGAATAATTCCATCTAGGAATTATCATTTTGTCGAATAGATGCAAAGTTCTTTTAGTTTCAATTATGTGTGGAATTTTCAAAGCATATTTCCGATTGATGTGGTAGTTGTGTGAAGTTATTTGCATCTGATTATGATGATTTCAAATAATTTATATTGTTGAGATTTTAGTTTGAGATCATCAAGTATTATTTTGGGCCCTTTCTTGGCAGGCTGTAGCTCTTAGTGTTGTTAATAATGCCAAAAAAAATTGATTAACATTTTTCAAAGGGCTTGCTTTGTAGAAGGTTTGCCATACTTCTCTCAAAAGGTTGCGTGAGACTTTTACATAACATAATCTCCTTTTTGGATTTTATGTATGACTATATATTAGGTATGTTACCCCAAGTTTCCAAGATAGGGATAGTGGGATGCGTTTCAGAGTCCTTGATTTTTCGGGTCATGTTTGGGGACGGTAAAGGGGCTGACTATATAAAAAATAGGGGAAAATTTAAAA